>VDFB02087146.1:0-13956 GCA_007258455.2 Sequoia sempervirens | reverse complement strand
CCCATCATGCTCGATTTGGTATGTATTATTTCTTCCATCATAGAGTGTATGTTTGTCAAATTTCCATGGCCTTCCAAGCAATAGATGACAACAAGTCATATAGAGCATTATAAAGTACCCTATCTTTACCTCCAATCTGAAAACTCAACCAGCCTCAGCCATTAACAAGAACCACTTTGCCACCAGGTATAAAATTCAGAGTCTTTAAATTTTAAGCTTATTTCACATGCATCTTAGAATTTGATAAATGTGTTTTGACTTTTGACTTTTGAGTCTTTGACTTTGTTTTCTAACTCTTCAATTTTCTTTTGTTTTTTGCAGATGTTTGGTGGAAAAATTGGGGTGGAAAAACCCCAAATCTACAAAAAATTGCCCTCCGCATTCTATGTCAGCCTTGTAGTGCATCCAATTGTGAGCACAATTGGAGCTTGTTCGAGTCGATTCACACGAAAAAGAGGAACAAGTTAACACAAAAGCGCCTCAATGACTTGGTCTTTGTGCAATACAACCTTCAGTTGCGCATAAAGAGAGTTGAAGAAAAATCACAAGATCCTATTGACTTAGATGAGATAGATCCTTATAGTGATTGGACAGGGCGAGAGGAGCAGCCTCCATTGTTTAGTGCAGATGAAATCCTTGACTTTGAGAGAGAGGCAATGGAGGATGTGGGTGCATTAGGAGTTGGAGATGTAGGGTTGGATGAGATCCAGCCAGAGCCAGAGCCAGAGCCAGAGCCAGCAGCAGTAGCACCGCAGCCACCACCACTAGCACCACGCACACGTGGCAGGGCTAGAGGACCCACCCCTTCTTCCCTAGCTGTTGCTAGACTAGGGAAGAGGAAAGCCTAGCATGTTGTATTTAGTTGTTGTTTAGAACTTTAGTATTTGCTTCTAGTTCTAGTTTTACTGTTTTCATGTATCAGACTTTCAGGCTTTTAGCCATCGGGATTCCGCATGAGAATGCGATTTTGTAATTAATTTACATTAAAGTCAATCAAAATTAATAGAAAACACTTTTGTACTCATTTATGGATTCATTGGATTCATCTTGTCATTGAATTTTGCAAAAAAAATGTGTTTTTAATGAAAATTAAGCAATTTTTTCATTTCCCGAGTTTTTTGCCGAGTTTTTTCCGAGTTTTTGGCGAGTTTTAAAAAACTCTCCAATTTTTCCCTTGGCGAGTTTTTTGTTGGGGTGAGTTTTCCAAACTATTTAAGGAAGGAATGCTAGTGGTAAGCCAAAGTAGGTTGAGTTGAATATACCAACACACCCAACATCACGACGCCTTTTTAAGGATTTTGACAATGGTTTTATTTGACGCCTCAACTTGACAGTTTCCTTGCAGGTAATATGGAGAGGAAAAAAGATGTTGGATATGAAATCGCTCACATAACTCATGAACGTCTTGGTTTTTAAACGAGCGTCCATTGTTAGTGATGATTGATTACAGAAGGCCATACCAACAAATGATATAGTTAAGAATGAATTTGGATATTTGTTTGCTGGTTATGTACATCAGGGGGATGGCTTCGATCCACTTCGTAAAGTACTTAGTGGCAGTTATGATGAATTTGTGGCCATTGGACGAGGTAGGATGGATCTTGCCCATGAGGTCGAGTCCCCATTATGCAAAGGGCTAAGGAGATGTGATGGGCCAAAGTTCTTGTGTTGGAGCGTGAATCAAATCACTGTGAATCTGGCATTGGTGACAAGTCTTGACATATTCTAATGCATCTTTCTCAATGGTCGGGCCATTGCACCCAAGTAAGTCTCATTATCTTCTTGCCAGAGTAGGACCACCAATGGTTTTATTGCACCCCTCTTCAAGTGTACTTCGTTCTAAGGCTGTGCCTCGCTACAGTGTCAAGACATCTAAGGAGGGGTGTCACTAATGATGACATTACATCTTGTGGCTTTTCGATAAAAAGACTCTTTGGTTATTGGATAGATTATGGGGATGAAGCCATGACCTAAGGTAATAAAGGAATGTCTTGGTACCAAAGGAGAATTGGGACCAACAAGCTCGCAAACCATCTCAGAATTGAATGTCATCATAGGTGGGGAACAAACAATTGTTCGTATTAACATGATGAAAAAAGCAAAAGACAAGTGCCAAGTGTTTTCCAAGTGTCCGGATGCCAAGTGTTTTAATGTCGAGATGTTTGGTTTAATGTCGAGATGCCAGGGTGTCAAGGTTTTCATGATGCCAAGATGATGAGTGTCGAAGATTGCCAAATTCAAGAAGGAAACATCCTGAATAATGTTGATGCTCAGTGAGGATTGATCCCCTCAAAATGTTGAATGATAGTGACATGCCTAGGAAGGACTGTATGTCGATTATTTATGTATGTTGTTGATCATAGGTTATGGACTAAAGGGTTTTTTTTTTAGTGTATCTAGTTTATCCACATTGAGTTTCAGAGATCCACGTGAAGATTTGATCGAGTTATGAAGATTTTCATTTTGACAGTTTTTTGTTGCTTCAGTCGATGTTCCTAATTGAAGATGATCCTATTTCAGTTAGTTCAGTTGTTGCGGATGATTCTCTTGTGTTACGTAATGTTTGTGGATGCTTCTAGATCACGCTCTATCTTTTTTGCACATCCGCATTGATCATTATGCTTGTGGTTGGTGATTTTCTCTTGCGTGTTCATATTTTTCTTGTTCTTGGCTGACATAGTGTTTGTAGCGTGTTGTGGATCTTCAAGGAGAAATTAATTGAGGTGTTTTCATGTTGGAGATGTTATTCGGGTCCTCACTAAGTTGTGGTCAACCTTGGTTGATTCACATTAATAATCTTAAATGTTTTGGGCTGACAATTTACATTCATTTTATTATTTCTTTATGGCCGACTTGTAGCAAATGAAATTTCATGTTGTGGATATATAAGAGTGATTGTTTATTTGAATTGAAGTGTACAAGGGTGTGCTTTTTTGTGTGTGTGTGAATATTGTTCAAATCATTTGAAGGAAGATCATAGTGTGAAGAAAAGTGAAGAAGAGTGAAGAAGTGTTCATGTGGTTAACCAGAATTGTAATCAGGCATTGGCATATGCTATTTTCTTAGTTCAAAATCTGGATGGTTGTAATATGAATCTCTTTGTAAGAAAGTGTGTCTTCCTTTGTAATTGAGTAGTGAGCTCTACGCAGTGTGCCTGAATGCATGTTTAGTCCCCATATTTCATTTTCATTATACTTTTAATAGGGTATAATCTTGTGGACTAACCTCCAAGGGTTTCCACATAAAAATCTTGGTATTATGTGTGTTTCTGTTGTGTTGATGATTTATGTTTTCATGGTTAATAATTAGATCTAAGAATAAGGTTAATAAGTTGAATAATTTTTGAATTTTTGTGATAAATGATTCACCACCCCCCTCTTAGTTGTTTTCCCTTGTGTTGCCAACAATTGGTATTAGAGCAATTTCCTTGGAAGAATTTTACAGCTGAAGGTGATTCGGGATGGCAAGTTACAAAGGATAGTCTGAGATTTGATGGAACAAATTATTTTTTGTGGAAGACTTGAATGGATTGCCATCTGAGATGCATTGGTGAACCCTACTGGAGCATTACAAGTAATATGTATATCATTCCACAAAATGGTTCTACTACTTCTACAGACATCAAAGATGTTGAATATAATATCCGAGCTAAGGAGGATTTCTTGAGTGCTTTGACTGATTCTGAGATGACAAATGTTATGGATCTGAAGACTGCTCATGAGATCTGGAAAAGGTTGGAAACCTTGTATGAAGGTGATGCTAATGTGAAAATTGTTAAGTTGTAGAGTTTGAAAGGAAAATATGAAAGGTTGAGAATGGGTGATGATGAGAACATGAATACTTTCATGCAAAGAGTGAATGAACTTTTGTGTGGTATTAGATGTGTTGGTGGAAAGATAGATGAATATGATATTGTTGATAAATTTCTTAGATCCTTGCTTGATTATTACAACGTCAAACCTAGTGCTATTGAAGAGCTTCAGATTGTAACAAACATAACCAGAGGTACGTTGGTTGGTAAGTTGACTGCTTTTGAGTTGAGTGAATTTGGTGATGCCCTTCCTAAGGTTGAATATGAATTTAAGGCTACTACTTCCAGAAGAGATAGATAGGGATATGATCCAGGTGAGAGTTCATCTAGAAAGACATTCAAGTATGAGGACGAAATCAGCTAGATTGAAGAAGAAGAAAGAGAGCTAGAAGAGTTGGAAGCACTTATTGTCAAAAGATTACCAAGAGGAAAAGGTAAGTATGAAGGAAAATTTCCTCTTAAATGTTTTTCTTGCAATAAGATAGGTCATTTTACATCAAGGAATCTAGAAAGAGCTGCTAAACCAAGACATAACAAGCCTAGATTGCAGAAGAAGTGTTACTATGTTGTTGATGAAGGTGTGACAGATGATGAATCTAATAAAGAAAATAGAAGTGATGATGAATGGGCATTTATTGCTATAAAAGAAAATAATCATGTATCTCCTGACTCTATTGGTTGTAAAAATGTGGAGAAAGCCCTAGCTACTCGAGTTGAAGAAAAAGATGAATGGGCAATTTACAGTGGATGTTCACATCATATGATAGGAGACAAAAGTAAGTTTCTAATCTTGGAAAAGTATGATGGTGGTGTTATGAGATTTGGTGATAATACAACTAGTGTGATGTTTGGAAGAGGTTGGATTTCTCTTGATGGTAAGCATAATATTGATGATGTTTTGTATGTGGAAGGCTTGACGCATAATCTTTTGAGTGTTGGTCAAATGGTTGATAAGGGATACAATCTTCAATTCAAGGATGGAAAGTGTACAATATTGAGTTTTGGAAATGAAATTGCATTAGGTACAAAAAAAAAGGTAATATCTTTCACTTGAGTGCTGCCAGTAAAAGTTGTTTGATTGCTCAAGTTGATGAATGTTGGTTATGGCATAGGAGGTTGTGTCATGTTAACTTTGATAATATTGTCAAGACAAGTTCCACTAAGGCTGAGAGAGATCTACCTAAGTTGGTGAAACCTACTAATGCAATATGTGAGGAATTTCAGTTGGGAAAGCAATCTAGGATTTCATTTTGGAGTAAAAATAATTGTTCAAATGAATTGTTAGAACTTGTGCATACTGATTTGTGTGGTCCTTCTAAGGTCAGAAGTTTACAAGGTTACAAGTATTTCATGTTACTCATTGATGATTATTCTAGAATGGTATGGGTTACTTTATTAAGGGGGAAATCTGAAGCACTAGAAAATTTCAAGATCTTTAAACCTATGGTTGAGATAGAGACAAGTTTGAAGGTTAAATGTTTGAGATCACATAGAGGTGGTGAATTCACTTACGGTGAATTTAATTCTTTTTGTGAAGAACATGGAATAAAGAGACAATTATCTGCACTGTGGACCCCTCAACAAAATGGAGTTGTGGAAAGGAAGAACAAAACAATTGAAGATGTTGCTAGAACTATGATGCTGGAAGGAAATTTTCCTCATATCTATTGGAGAGAAGCTGTGAGTACTGTTTTGTACACACTCAACTAGGTACAAATCAAAAGTGATATTGGTAAGACCCCTTTTGAGCTATGGAATGGTCAAAAGCCTATTGTCAAATACTTCAAGATATTTGGAAGTAAATTTTATATTAAGAGAGATGAGGACATAGGAAAGTTTGATGCTAAGAGTGATGAAGGTATCTTTCTGGGTTATTCTACTAAAAGCAAGGCCTACCAGTATTACAATAAAATATTGAAGAAAATGGTTGAAAGTGAAAATGTTAAGGTTGATGAAGACTTAGGTACACTATCTAGAACCTGTGGATATGACTTTGATGATTAGGATAATAGTACAAACAAAGGAAAAAAAGTTCAAACTACAAATAAAGTGCAAATAATTCTAGTAAATCAAGAAAATGAAGAAGGAGAAACTGGTGAAAGAGTAGAAGAGAGATTAGAAGACCCTGAAGTTGAAGAACATCCTAAGAAGACTCTGAGGTATGTAAGATTGAATCATTCAAAAGATCAAATTATAGGTGATAAGAACAATGGTGTCCAGACTAGGAGAAAAATGTAGAAGAGTATTGCTTGATTTCAAAGACTGAGCCTACTAGTGTGAATGAAGCATGTAAAGATGAGCATTGGGTTGAAGCAATGAAAGAAGAGTTAAAACAAATTGAAAAGAATGATGCATGGATTCTTGTTCCCAAACCTAAGGACAAGAATGTCATTGGAACCAATTGGGTCTTTAGAAACAAACTTCAAATGAGCAAGGTGAAGTGGTTAAGACTAGTATGTAAAGGATATTCACAGATGGAAGGAATTGAGTTTGAAGAGACCTTTGCCCCTGTTGCTAGAATTAAATCTGTAAGATTATTTCTTGCCTATGCTACTCACAAGAACTACAAAGTTTATCAGATGGATGTCAAATCAGCTTTTCTAAATGGTGAATTGGAAGAAGAAGTGTATGTTGAACAACCTAATGGATTCCAGTTGACTGACAAGGAAGATATGGTGTGTCGATTAAAGAAAGCATTGTATGGACTCAAGCAAGCCCCTAGAGCATGGTATGCAAGATTGGATAAGTATTTACTGAAGCTTGGATTTAATAAAGGTACTATTGATAGTAATCTGTATTTCAAGATTGATCATAATAAAGATTTGATTGTTGAAGTCTTTGTTGATGATATCATTTTTGGAGGAGATGATGGTTTGTGCATGAAGTTTGCTAATGAGATGCAGAATGAATTTGAGATGTCCATGATTGGTGAGATGAAATTTTTTTGGGATTGAAAATTATTAGTTAGATAAAGGGATTTTTATATCTTAGTCCAAGTATGCAAAGGAATTGTTGAAGAAGTTTGGTATGGAATATTTAAAGCTAGTTGGTACACCCATGGTGACCGGATGCAAGTTTACAATAGAAGATGATTCTCTGAAAGAAAATCAGACAAGATACAAATCAATGATTGGTGGATTGTTGTATTTAACTCAAACTAGGCTTGATATCATGAATGTTGTATGTATTGTTGCAAGATTTCAAGCTAATCTTAAGGAATCTCATGTGACTATTGTGAAGAGAATTTTTAGATACTTGAAGGGAACTGTTGATCTTGGCCTATGGTATCCTAAAGATGATGATCTTACCTTGAGTGCCTTCACTGATGTTGATTGGGTAGGAGATGTGAATGAAATAAAACGTACTAGTGGTGGAGCATTTTTCTTGGGTAAGAAGATAATTTCATGGTTAAGCAAGAAGCAAAATGAAATTTCCCTATCTATTGTAGAGGCCGAATACATTGTTGTTGTTAAAAATTATACTTAGGTCCTATGGATGAAGCAAATGCTGAAGGATATCAAAATTATATATGATGAGCCTATTTCTATATTCTGTCATAATTCAAGTGCTATTAACATTTCCAATAATCTGGTGTTGCATTAAAAAATAAAGCATATATCTATCAAGTTTCACTTTTTGAGGGAGAAGGTAAGTGAAAAGGAAGTCAGACTAGAGTATGTGCCTACTAAGGAGCAGATTGCAGACATCTTTACCAAGTCATTTCCTAAGGATACTTTTTAGTATCTTAAAGGGAAGTCAGGGGTGATTACCCCTCCTTATCAAAACTAAGGATGCATTGCTTTTCATCAGTCTTTGCATTTCATAATCATATCTTGCTTCAGACTGATGTTGTGGTGCCTGCTACTCAAGGGGGGTATTCAGATGTTTAGAAATTCAGATATGTGGTTCAAACCTTAGATATATTTTTCATTGATTTCAAAGGAGGAGAAGAGTCATGTGAAAAAAAATTGATTATATGAGGAGAAGATCCTTGTGGGGAGAAATATTATGTGAAAGTGTTGAGGAGAAGATGAGTCAAAACCTAAGCAGGAGTTAGTTGTGTTGATGGTGTTTTCACATCATGCGTTTCCATCAATGCCAAAGGGGGAGATTTTTGGATGTTGTGGTTGTTTTTCTACTATGTGGTTGTCATTGATGTCAATACTATTATAATTAATGTATTTCAAGTTGTATATGCCAAGGATATTGAGAAAATTGTAATAAATGAGTTGCAGGTTGTTAGTGGTGAAGTGAAGTTTAGTATGTCAGTTATTTCTATATGTTGTTGATCAAAGGTCGTGGACAAAAGAGTTTGTTGTTGAGTGTATCTATTTTATCCACATCAAGTTTCAGAGATCCACGTGAAGATTTGATCGAGTTATGAAAGATTTTCATTCTGATAGTTTTTCTATTGCTTTAGTCGGTGTTCCTAATTGAAGATGATGCTATTTCAGTTAGTTTAGGGTTTGCAAATGCTTCTCTTGTGTTTCATAATGTTTGTGGATGCTTCTAGATCATTCTCTATCTTTTTTGCACATCCACATTGATTGTTGTGCTTGTGGTTGGTGATTTTCTCTTGTGTGTTCATGTTTTTCTTGTTCTTGGCCGACATAGTGTTTGTAGCATGTTGTGGACCTTCGAGGAGAAATTAATTGAGGTGTTTTCATGTTGGATATGTTGATTTGGGTCTTCACTAAGCTATGGCCGACCTTGGTTGATTCACATTAATAATCTTAAATGTTTTGGGCCGATAGTTTACATTCATTTTATTATTTCTTTATGGCTGACTTGTAGTGAATGAAATTTCATGTTGCAGATATATAAGAGCCATTGTTTATTTGAATTGGAGTGTGCAAGGGTGTGCTTTTGTGTGTGAGTGAAAATATTGTTTAAATCATTCAAAGGAATATCAAAGTGTGAATAAAAGTGAATAAGAGTGAAGAAGTGTTCATGTGCTTAATTGAAACTATAATCAGGCATTAGCATATGCTATTTTCTTAGTTCAAAATCTGGATGGTTGTAATTTGAATCTCTTTGTAAGATAGTGTGTATTCCTTTGTAATTGAGTAGTGAGCTCTAGGCACTATTCCTAAATGCATGTGCATTCCCCATATTTCATTTTCATTATACTTTTAATAGGGTATAATCTTGTGGAATCACCTCCACCATGGTTTTTCCCCTAATAGGGTTTCCATGTAAAAAATCTTGGTGTTATGTGTGTTGATGATTTATGTTTTCATGGTTAATAATCAGATCTAAGAATAAGGTTAATAAGTTTAATAAATTTTGAATTTCTATGACAACTAATTCACCTCCCCCCTCTCAGTTGTCTACCCTTGTGTTGCCAACACCCCCTATCATCATCGAATGAACAATACCTTATGTATCAACAATAACTTATGTAATTACAAGTTTGAGACACATTTTTTCAATAGTGGTCATTGTTTCATGTCTCAGATTAATGAAAGTTGGTTATGACATCAGAGGATGTGTCACATGAACTTTGATAACTTGGTTAGAATCAGTTTAGTTCATGTAGTGAGAGACCTACCAAGAGTTACAAAGCCTATCAATGATGTTTGAAAGAATTGTGAGCTTTGAAAACAAGTAAAAAGTAGTTTCAAAGGAAAGGAACAATTTTCTATCAGACTACTAGAATTGATACATATAGATCTTTGTGATCCTACAAGGGTGAGAATTCTTTAAGGTGACAAGTATTTCATTCTTTTGATCAATGATTATTCTATAATGAAATGGGTTATTTTTCTTAGAGATAAATCCAATGCACTAGATAGATTTAAAATATTTAAACTATGGTTGAAAATGAAATGGATCTGAAAATAAAATGTTTGAGGCCTACTAGAGGTGGAGAATTCACCTCCAACGAGTTTAACATGTTTTGTGAAGTTCATTGTATAAAGAGGCACTTGTCTACCCCTAGAACTCCTTAGCAGAATAGAGTTGTTGAGAGGAAAAACTGGACTATTCAAGAAGCTGCTAGAGCTATGATGAAAGAAGAAAATCTACCGGAAGCCTATTGGAGAGAAGAAATTCACAGTATTCTTTACATACTTAATAGAGTTCAAGCAAAAGCTAACAACACAAAGACTCCCTATAAGTTATGGTATGGAAGGATTCCTACTGTCAAGTACTTTAGAGTATTTGGAAGCAAATGTTATATCAAAAGATATGAAAATTTAGGAAAGTTTGATGAAAGGTTTGATGAAGGTATCTTCCTTGGATATTCTACTAAAAGAAAAGCTTACAGATGTTACAATAAAAGGATACCCCTAAGACCCCTAAGTATGTACAAAAGAATCATTATGAACATCAGATCATTGGAGACAATAGGAAAGGAGTATTGACACGAAGCAGAGTTGTTGAAGCTAAGGTAAATATGTGTTTACTTTCTAAATTTGAACCTAAAATAGTGAGTGAGGCATGCAAAGATGAACATTGGATGGAGGAAATGGAAAAAGAACTTATGCAGATTGAGAAAACTCAAACTTGGGAATTGGTTCCTAGATCGGAAAATAAGATTATAATTGGAACTTAGTGGGTATTTAGAAATAGACTAAATGATAATGGAGAAGTGGTAAGAAATAAAGAAAGAATTGTGTGTATGGGTTACTCACAAGTGGAAGGAATAGACTTTGAGGAAACATTTGCTCTGATGGATAGGATGGAAGCTATCAGGATGTTTTTGGCATTTGCAGCATACAAGGACTTTAAAGTTTATCAGATGGATGTGAAGTCCGCTTTTCTAAATGGTGAATTGGAAGAAGATATTTACATGGAATACCTAGAAGGATTTCAATTGTCAAATCAACAGATATGGTGTGCAAACTGAAGAAGACATTGTATGGATTAAAGCAAAATCACAGAGCTTGGCATGCAAGATTGGACAAATATTTGATATAGTAAGGATTCAGTAAAGGCGCCACAAATAGTAATCTTTACTTAAAATTTGAGGAAGAAAAAATCTTGATAGTGGTTATGTATGTGGATGATATTATCTTTGGAGGAAATGAAGCTATGTGTGAGAATTTTTTTGAAGAGATGCAGAGAGAGTTTGAAATGTCAATGTTTAGGGAGATGAATTTCTTTCTTAGGTTACAAATCAAGCAAACAGATAAAAGGATTTTTATTTCACAATCAAAGTATGGTAAAGAGATGTTGAAGAAGTTTGGAATGAAAGACTCTAAATCGGTATGCACTCTTATGGTGATTGGTTGCAAATTGAGCAAAGATGATGATTCACTTAAGGTTGATTAGAGCAAGTATAGATCTATGATTGGTGGAATGATATATCTAACTGCTACTAGACCGAATATCATGCATGCAGTTTGTCTTTTGTCTAGATTTCCAGAAGATCCTGAAGAGACACATGTTGCAGCTATGAAGAGGATATTCAAATATTTAAGAGGCACTCCAGATTATGACTTGTGGTATCCTAAGGATACCGATTTCACATTAAGTGCTTATATAGATGCATATTGGGCTAGTTGTGTTGATGATAGGAAAAGTACAAGTGGTGGAGCATTCTTTCTTGGATGTAGATTGGTGTCATGGTTAAGTAAGAAGCAAGATTTGGTTTATTTATCCATTGCAGAGGTTGAGTATATTGCAACATCTTTTTGTACGCAAGTTTTATGGATGAGATAGACATTGAAGGATATTAGAGTAATGTATGATGAGCCTATCTATCTTTTGTGATAATACAAGTGCAATTAACATTTCAAAGAGTCTAGTGATTCATTCAAGGACAAAGCATATATCAATTAGGTATCACTTTTTGAGAGAGAAGGTTATGGAGAATGAGATGAAACTTGAATATGTACCTGCAAAGGATCAAATTATTGAAATATTTACTAAGGCTCTTCCTAAAGATACTTTTGAGTATCTCTAGGATAAGTTGGGGGTTATTTCCCCTCCTTTGAACTGGATGCATATGAAGATGCATTAGTCTAGTGGATCTATGGATTTATCTCTTTTCTGGATTGATGTTGGTAGCTACCTCTCAGGGAGAGTAGGTAGTGTCATGTGTTGTCATTGTTGTAGAGTTACCAATTTCATTGGGTGTACTCCTAAGGGGAGTAAACAAAGAAAATATCTTGGTTTAGTGTCAAAGGGGAAGAACAATGAAAAAAATTTCCTTTTCCATTGATGTCAAAGGGGGAGAAAGTATCATGTGAAAAAATTTATCTACTCAGGGGGAAAGAAAATAAAATCATGAGAAAGTGTGATCAGAGTTGTTGTGTTGTCTTTGATGGTTTTTCACATCATGTGTTGCCATCAATGACAAAGAAGGTGATTGTTGCATGTATGAAGGTGTTGTCATTGATGTCAATGACATGTCTACAGGCTGTTGTTTTCATTGATGCCAAATATGTGTTGAGGAAGTTTGTTGCATGATGAAGATGTCAAGGATATTGAGAAAATTGTGAAAAAGAGGAAAAGAGGTTGTTGCAAGTTGTATAGGTATAGTGGAGATATTGAGGAATTTTTGTGATTACATCGAGCTATCTTTATGTTGCAGTGTCTAGAGATGTGTTGGAATGAAGGAATGAGCTAATATGATGTCTCTAACACTTGGTTTCCAAGTGCTTTTCTAGAAAATTTGATAAACAAAGAAATCAGTGTTGTGCAAGTGTTCAGAATGTGATCTAGGATGTGCTCTGTGTTTCTTCTTTGTTGATACTATGCCTTTGTGGATATGAAATTTTGTTCAAGGTTGTTAGTAGTTGCTATATTCAGAATTTGGATTTCTAGATCACTGTGCAAAGTAAGATATATTCACCAGTGTGAGAATCAGTTTTTTAGTGTTACTTTCTATGGTCTAGGAGAAATGTATTTGATCCATGTTTCTTTGTAGTCTAGCTTTAGATTGTGTGGATCTGGTAAGTTGCTTATAATTTTTTAATATTTTAGAATTCAAGGTTTCACTTGATTTGGTATAGTACAGTGTGTACTTCGTGTATCAGTGTGTGGATAGGGCTAATCGAATGTTTTGGGTGGAAGTATTTCTATGATGCGAGTTTGGATGAATTTTTTATTGGATCTCAAGTGGTTCAAGGATTATTCTAGATTGTTTTCAAGTGATTTTTTTTTTTTGAAATTTTTAGATTGATTTAAGGACACATGTACTTAATGTTTTATGGTGTTTAGCATGGGTATTCTATGACCTTGTGTTAACACTACATGCAAAGTTTATGAAAGTTTTTTGAGGTGTGTTAGGATTTATTTGGGTCCTAATTAAGGATTTATATGGGTCACCTTCATTCCTAATACACTGCGGGAATATTTAGGTGCTGACCTAATTTGAAATTTGAAATGTAACAAATAATTTATGTCCTTGGACAAGGTTTTCAAGGTTGAGGTTGATATATATAAGAGTGGTGTTGTTGTGAGATTCAATATAGAAGCAAGATAAATGTGAGATTGATGCGAGTGATGTGTGATCCAAATTTGAGTAGAGCAATGCAAATTTCAAGTGTTGGATTCTTGAAGGTAGAGAGCTAAAGGTGTTCAGAATATTTCATGCAAGGCTATGAAAGTGTTGGATCATTTGTGGTGGGTTCCTTGTTGCATTGAGAAGTTTCTATGTAACATTTCTCTTCTATCTTCTTTTATTTCTTTTTGTGGCAATGAGCCTTGGCTGTGAGTATTTTTAGACAGTGTGTCCTATTCTGGCAGTGAGCCCTTGTACTGGTTTTGAAATTACTTATATTATGAACTAATCCTCATCGTGGTTTTTCCCTCAATGGGTTTTCCATGTAAATATGGTGTTCTCTTGTGTATGGTATTATTTTTGTTTCTTTTATCTACATTTCATGATTAATCTCTTTAACAAAATAAGGGTTTAATGAATGCATGTGGATCTAATTACTGTTGAAGGTTTTAATTTTTTAATTTTATACAATTGATTCACCCCCCCTCAGTTGTCTTGTTCGTTCAACAAGATAAACAAAAGGCATAAGAGGAGATTGAGAAATGGCCAATATAAAGAAAATTATTGTTAATAATTAGGTAATGTCTTTCATCCCTAATACGAATGCCATGACAATCCCCCCCTTCTACTCCTCTACTCACATATTAATTGATTAACATGGATCAAGCTTTGAGTCAACTAAAGGTTCAAGTTC
>VDFB02087144.1:0-15035 GCA_007258455.2 Sequoia sempervirens | reverse complement strand
GGAATTGGATCGACAAGTTCTTGGTCTCGTAGAAGTTGAAGAAATGATCTACAATTTCTCAGTTCTATAGAAAGGAGCTTCATAGGTTCTCATTCTTGCAAAGGGAGCACCACAGGTTCTCGATCCTATGGGGTTTGACATGAGAGGACTCTACAAGTGCTTGGACCTGAAGAGTTTGATGTGAAAGGCCCTTTCAGGTGCTCGGTCCTATAAGGAAAGCTTAACGAGGTGCTCAGTCCTTCTAGGAAAGCTTGATAGTAAAAGCAACTTCATAGGTGCTTGGTCCTGCAAAGCAACATGTCAAGTTGTAGAAAAAACATGTTCGGAAGAAAAGCTAAGACAAACTAGCATATCATATATCAAGAAATTAAAGGAGAGGTTTTCAAAGGGGTCCCTTTAGGAACCCATCAAGATAGCAAGAGACCCACACAAAGTGACACTCTGATTTGAAAAGTGTGACATTTTTTGTAAACGATTATGTTATCAAGGAATATTTTTGAAATATCTCTCTCATCAAGAAATCTAATAAAAAGAATGCTCCTTCTCAAAGGAAAATTTTCAGACTTCATAAAAAAATGTACTCCTTTTTTGAAGGAAAGCTTTCATAATCTTTTGCTATGAATTTGTTTCTGAAAGAAAAATTTCACTAAGGGGATGCTTGTTGAAGAATGTGTTTCTTAAAAAATGAAAAAAAATTAGTAAGGGATTCGTTGGCCACCAAATTCACCTAATTAAAAATCAAAGAAGTATGGTAGCCCCCCTTAGGATAGTGCGTGCAAAGTAGAGGAACATGTGGAATCCTAAGGAGAGAAAGAAGAAGCAAGGATGTTGTGGCCCACCATACATTACAAAATGTAAATGTGGAATTTTTTTCACACATGTGAGGGACAACACATAAGCACAACATCGCAAAGAAAGTGGAAAGAGAAACAAATAAAGACAAATAAAATAAGAGACAAGTAGAAATGAAGAAATCAAGAGATATAGGGGTATCTAGGAGTTTGGGGTCAAATATGTTCATATATATAAATAGGTAAAAAATTATGTATGAACAAAAGATCATCAATCCCCAAAGGTCCCAGATCGTGAAGAAGAGAACATGAAGACAAAATAAAAATAAAGGTATGCCTAAATTCCCCCAATGCTTTTCATCATCCCCAATTGTCAAAAAGAAAAGTCACTACATCTAGAAGAATGATGGAACATATAGAGGAAGTTCACGAAAAATTTTTGAGGCCTGTATCCAAGCACCTACAAGAGTAGCAAGGGTCTTCCAAGAAGGATCCTAAACACATAAATACTAGCACGAGGGGAGCACACCACACACAAAAATATAATCTATATATAAAGAAGAGGTACCCTCTACTCATATCAACCAACAGGCCATCTTTCTCCCAATCTAGATCATTATATAGGGAGGGAAGATGGTCTTGCAAGGGTGGGATAGTGAGTGGAGTACCCTTTGAATCTCTTGCAACAAGGGCCAAGGAAGAAGGCCCCTTGAGGTCTTCTTCATTGAGCTCTTGTGAGGTGAATGTCATTGATCTCATAAAGATCACTGACAGAGTCAAGACATCATCCACCGAGTTAAACATGCACTTCACTAGAGTTCCATGTGTTAATTGAGTGGGATAAGAAGGAGGTGCTTGAGATTCATTATCGACCTTGTTAAGAGGGTCAGTGACAAACTAAGGGGACGTAGGAGCTACCGTCATCACAAGACAAAGAAAAACTAGCTCCCAAAGAAGGTGAGACCTTCTTCTGACCACCACTTTCAGAAGTGAGGTCATCCTCTAGCTTACACTTTAGTGGAGGATGTTGGATCCCAATGGAAGAAGAAAAGGTAGAGGAGGGAGAAGATAGAGCCACAACAGACACCACCATTGTGTTCAACATGTCTATGGGCTTAGCAAATGCAAGATGCTTGGAAGGGACATTAGAAGAGGAGGCTCCACAAAGAGAGCGATGAGCACCTACACCCTTTTGAGGTGAGGATCATTAACACCCACCGAGAGAGTGAGGAGTAGAACTGAGCCAAGTGGAATTGAAGTTGAAGGAACAAAAGGAGGAGACATAGCAGGACGTGTCAAAACAAGAGCTATTGGCTCCCCCTCTATCTTTTATAAGGCATCTTGTTCAATAGCCAAATCCTTTCTCCTATGCTTTTGCTTGCATGCAAGCCAATTACATTGGCTCTGAGAATTAGAATTCACAACTTGAGAAGAGGGGAGAGGCTCTTGTTTTTCCATAGAAGTGTCCTCCACTATCATTTCTAGTGGAAGGATAGCCTCCTAGAAAAGGGAAGGAGTAGGGAGCGCATGAGCGAAAATAATAGGTGGAGAAGCAGACATGAGTGCCTCAATAATGGGCCTCTTCCCATTCACTGCTAGAGGGGCAAGAGGAAGAATGGTTGAAGGTCACAAAGGCTGAGGCATGGGAGAAACTCCATGAGGACCCTTCCCCTTGATGTAAACAACAGGTCTAGGAACTGTGGGCAAGACGAGAAGTTCAAACACTTGATGCTTAACTTTTCACCAAGCGAGCACCATTAGGCTCCCCATGTGAGGAAAGGGAGTGGAAGTTGTGGACACCATAGTAGGGAAAGAAGTGGAAGCAGATGAAGTAGAATATGTAGAAGAGGAAGGCCTATGGTCATGAATAAGTTTCCCCTTACCCTTTTGTTGGGAGGAGGAGATAACTTGTTTGTGTGCAAACATAGAAACTTTTATTCAAATAGCTAGGGGGATACTGGATAAGTCACTTTTGGCGCCATGTCCCTAGTCTTATACTTGACATAGGTACGATATAGCAAGTTCATCCTTAGAGGGAGTGGTCTGATGAGAGTGGGCTAAAAGTGGTTGAACAAGAAGCCCCCACGTGACACTAGTGGTTTGTAACTAGTGTCATGCACAATGTGCACAAATCCATCATGAGATAACTTGAGACATTTATGAATTATCAAAGTGATGCCACTCATGGAAACTAGCCACGAAATTCCCAATTTCACCATGAATTAGTCTGAATCTGGAATGATGACAAAAGAGGTAGATCCACAACCCTAGGTCCTACCAAGATTGAAAGAGTAATAGAACCAAGAGGAGGGATTGGGAATCCATCATGTGTGTGTATAGTGGCCTTCAATTCATTTTATTCCTTCCTATGCCAAAAATTTATCAACAGAGTTTCTTCCATTATAACATTCCCTCAGCTTGCGAGGTTAACTAGGACACTAGTTATAATGTTTTCATTAACACAAGTGAGAATGTACAAGGGAGAAGGCTCTTTATTCATATGTAAATCTTGCAAGATAAAATTTATGTCTCGTGATCCACTCGTAGGCTGAGTGGAGGGAATATGGGTGAATGAGACCATATTAACATACATAGGTGGAAAAACTTAGTAGAAGTAAAATATTGAGAGATCATACAATGACCTATCTAAATGCCACACCTAAGTATCTAAGAGCCCTTCTAACCATGTAGCTAGGGGTTGTAGATTAGGTTGTAAGGTTGTACAACCTACAACACACAAATCTACAAAACGCCTAGGATACAAGAGAAGGTTCTTTGATACCAAGAGATGAAACAAAAATAGTTTATTAGGTTCACCAAAATGTAGAGAAGGGGGACCCGTCACCCACAAAACTCCAGGTTAGGGTAGAGCCCCAAGGAATGGGCTACCCTAAACCACCTTAGGTTTTCTAAACAGATTGAAAAGGACAAGCTTTTGAGGCTAGAAAGGAAGGGAAAAAAACTTGCCACTTTCCTTTTTCCAAAATCAAATGTTCACAAAGTCAAAAGAGTTGATTTCCAAGGTTCGGTCTGCTACCTAGACAACTCCCTGTTTGAGGATAGTAGTGCAGATCTTAGACTCGAATGTGGTGCAGTAATGTCTTAGGGACGCGCTGGCATCTGTATGGAAAGGAGTCTAAAAAACATACAAAAACATAAGGAAACCTTCTAACTCCCTAACTATGTGATGTTCTGTGCTTTTATAGAGAATAAAAGGTATAAAAATAATGAATATAATGAAAGAAACACTAGAAATAAGCTATTGTAGAAATGACAAAGAGAATGGAAAATGTACCTTTTTATCCATGAGTTGAATCTTCAAGTAGCTCCAATTGAAAACACCTACACACATGGAAATGCGAAAAATGTTGGGTGTTCTAGGTCTGCCTCAAGCAGACCCCCATTTTTGTGTTCCCGCCTCCAAAGATAGCCAAATAAACACAAAATATAGAAATCAATGAAGGAAATAGAAAGGAAGTAAATGGACAACAAATAACAATATCACCTTCTCAACTATGAGCACTCATGACTAATAGCAGAAGGAAGAAGCTTGACGATCCTCCAATGGCGATGGTGTTGCAACAAGAATGTGGTTTTGGAGCCAAAATGAAGAGCTTGTATCCAAGAGAAGTGGTGTAGAAGCATAAGAATGAGAGTAGAATCCCAAAAAGAATGAAGCAAGTGAATAGAATCCAAAAAAGAGTCACTAGAGAGTGAAGGAAGTGAAAGAATGAAGTTGATAGATTTGAATTAGTAAAAGGGAGTTAGAAGGCTCAAATTTTGTTAGTTAAGGAGGTAGGAGATGTTACACTTTTCACCCAATAGGAAACGTAACATTTATGTGGAATCCAAGGGTAGGAATCTTGTCAGGATGGTAACGTGATGTACACGTGTCATCAACAAATATTCCTCCACCAATGCAAAACGACAAGACCATGTGGATGGGATAAGGTGGTGGCGGTGAAATTGCATCATTGGGTTTACATTTTCTAAAGTTTAAGGGGAATTAAAGGGAGAATTCGCTTAAGGGCATATCATTTCAATGCAAACATTTTTGATAAATGCTAAAATTGATATTTATATTTATAAATATTTTATTATATAAGAAAAGTCTTGTATTGCTTATTCTCTTAACAATTCATATATTATTTTATCCTTTAAGTAGATAAATATTTATTTTTTATATGTCTATTTATTATTTTATTAAATTTAAATTGATCATTTAATTATCTATATATCATATTAAATAGATATGATTTTAAATTTATATAAATAAGAATGTTGGACTCTATTGTACTAGTCAAGGCCCATTCATTTTTTAGTGTTTCAAATAAAATCTTTTAAAAAGTTGATATTATAAATATCGAAGATTATAGACTATATTGTTCTAACTTCACATGGTATAAAGTGTATTGTTAGCCTCTCTAAATATATCATGATATTTTTATCATGAGTTTAACGATTTATAAAAATGTAGTACATATAGTACTAGTTAATTGGCAAATAAGTTTAATGTTTTGAAAAATGTGTTGTTGAGAATTTGGTTTTTAAATTATTTTGATCAAAATATTTACATATAAATTTGTAAATGATGAATATTTGCTTTATAGAAAAAATACTAATACATTGTTAATTGAAGAGTACAACTAATAATTACTAGTTAATAAACCTGATTATAATAATATTTATATAAAGATAAATACGAAAAATATATACCTTCTTATTAGTAAAACTTCCAATTATGCATATTATTCAAAATTTATATCACCTTATATCCTTAGAAAATTTAAAGCATAAGTACTTCTCCTAATCTATAATGTTTGAGGTTTAATCCAATATAAAAATATAGAATAGAACATGACATTCTCATTATAGGTTATGAAATTCTTCCTCGTAAAAAATGAAACTCGTCCTCAAATGATCCCAAACAATAAGGAATCGTGACCACTTTTATGGGAAGCATATACAAATTGAAAATTCCAAACAATATGGAATTGTGACCACTTTTATGGGAAGCATATATAGATTGAAAATCCTTCAATAGGAAGGTTTTCATTGAATTCTCCACACATTCGTTTGGTTAGCTTGCCTGCAAAAGGAAAATGCCCACCTATAAATACTACCAAAGGTTGTTTCCTTTTGATGGAAACAAAAATGGCAAAGAAATATTAGTGGACAATTATCCCACCAAAAAGAAGCTTGAATGGTATGTTTTGATTAAGTTAAATTTGGGAAAGGTCTGTACCTGTTACAAAGTAGCCATACAGACAAAAAAAAAAAAAAGGAGTTTCACAAGAAGTGAGACACTGGAAAACAAAAACAACAACTACCGAGAGACCAGCAAAACAAAGGAACAACACAAGAAACAAAAATTGATGATAGATAGAACCCAACAAACTAGCAACAAAAGAAAATTCAAGACGGTTTGAAACCAAACTTAAGAAGATATCCAAATAATCTTAAATGTTGTATTAACAACGTATAATGAAAAACTAATCTTTTAAATGTACTTAATTAAATGCTCACAATTGGTATAAAGATATCCAATTAATCTCAATTAGCACTCAAACTTAGATCGTTTGTAAGAATAATTGTACTATTAAAAATTACAATTTCTTTCTCGTGAATTATTTATTTTTTATAATTTTATCATTGTACCGACAATTGAGACGTCCATTCCTTACAATACAGGGACCACGGCACCCTCATTCCGGTCAAAAAGCCACATCGCTCACGACAAAGGGCATTGTGCCATGCGACTTCAACCATCTGACTGCTTTGTTTACTTCCAGCTTTTACCTTTTCTTAAAAGTTTTAGCTTACGCTCTCGAATGTCTTCAATTGTGTGGTATGTTGTTGCAGGCGACTACTTTCAGGCAATTGTGAATAACGTGGTGAAAAGGCCATCTTGTACGATGATGGGCAATTTGTGCGACAGTGGACGGCTGATTAACAAAGGAAAAGAGCAAATAGGGGCACATGTGTTACCCATTACCAAAAGGCTCCAGGACAAGAAACCGTCATGTTCAGACCAACCGAGCTGTTGATGGAAATATTGAATGACAAGATAGCGAATACCAAGCATGCGATTGCAGACGTCGGATTGTCTCTCTTTTATCTCTTCGGTGGGGACGCCAGCTCCAATTTATAAGCCATGCCATGTACCATGTATGTGTTCGAGAAGACTGGGTCCCGTGTTAGAATCCATGATTATTTCCCCTTCCTTACCAAGAAAGCTAAGAAACCATGTGATTATTCGTTGATGAGTAATTACATCTCAAATCTATAGTTGCCTGTTGAGGACTCTATCTGTTTGATGTTGGTACGATATTGGCACGACACGTCTTTTGGTACCACAGGGACGGGGGAGACTGCACCTCGTGACCTCTTGCCTGCAACAGGATGCTTTAGCCAATTGAGTCAGACCCCTGCCCCAATTGAGTATTTAAATTGAAGTATATTTATAATTGTTATTTACTTTGATCATTAATGAATTGTTGATGTAATGTGAGCACTGTTAGCTTGATATTGTTGGGATATAAAACAACCTTATATGAATTATGTAATATTAGTTAACATTAATAATAGGCAATATTCTTAAAGATCATGGTCAAAACCAAAATAACTATTCACACATGTTTTTAAGAATAATCAATCACTTAATAATCATGGATGTCAAAGTAAACAAATAAACATTATGAATTTAACTAGTAGTCTTTTCACAAAAAACATAGTTATGGATAAAGATTCCTCAAGTACCACTTTTAATTGAACACTCCATCTACAAATCTACAAGGGAAAAGTTTTATAAGCTAGCATATGTCAAAAATTTATAACGATATTAATGACTATGTAAGAATGTCAATGGACTAAAAAAATTTAAGTAAAAAGGCAATATTCTTAAAGATCATGGTCAAGACCAAAATAACTATTCACACATGTTTAAGAATAATCAATTACTTAATAATCATGCATGTCAAAGTAAACAAATAAACATTATGAATTTAACTAGTAGTCTTTTCACAAAAAACATAGTTATGGATAAAGATTCCTCAAGTACCACTTTTAATTGAACACTCCATCTACAAATCTACAAGGGAAAAGTTTTATAAGCTAGTATATGTCAAAAATTTATAACGATATTAATGATTATGTAAGAATGTCAATGGACTAAAAAAAATTAAGTAAAAAGAGAGATATGGTTATGAAGGATCCCACAAAAATAATTGATAAATATGCCTATGAACAAGCCTACATAAGAAAATATAAATATGGCTGTAGAGAAGCATGCACAAGAATGGATACATTTGGCTATGAAGGAGCTTACATAAGAAATTATAGTTATGGTTGTAGAGAAGCATTCACAAGAATTGATAAATTTGGAGATGAAGAAGCATGCATAAGATTATAGATGAGAATTACCTTATATAATCATAAGATAACTTAACTATAATAATAATTATCAAATAATGTTTGTGATATTATGTCTCCTTCATTGGTCAAATATGAAGAAATAAATGAAAAGGATATGAGAAGTCATGTATATTAGATATGATCATATAAAGCATGATTATCATGTATTAATCTCATGAATAACATAGATGAACCTATTTTTTGTGTTGTCTCACAACACGCCCCATTTTTCTCTTTGGAAAAATGTGAACCCCCCTTTTTTTCCTGTCCCCTTTCACTTTTGTTAGGAGCCTATTGAAGATTCATCATGGTTGTTTGAATTTGAGGTTAGCTGTCTTGGTTTCCCTCTAACCGAGAAGTGACAAGGTCACTTTTAAAATTACTGCAGGTGTCCTTAATGTAGGAGCATCTAGGGTGTAAGTGCAATCTTGCATCACCCAAAAATGTTTCTTTTCAATGGGGCTAAATCTGGTAGAGGGTTACTATTTTTAGTAAGTTTACATTTATGCACAATTGGACATGAAATATTACACAAACCTCGAGAATGGTAAATTGAAGCCAATGGTGAAGAAATCATTTCAATACCATTTTTCATTTGAGAGATATTAAAATTTTAATTTTCAAAAATCCTAGTAAAATCTTTGGGGTCAATTTTGAGGCATGTAGAGGTTCTAGATGGGCCTAAAAATTGGCCGAGAAGGCAACAAAATGTATGTAGTTGGCCTTTAGGCCCTAATTTTTGGTAGAATATTTCTTGAGTTCTTTCTAATAAGGTATTATAATAGAAAATATGATAGTTGGATCAAAAGTTATGACCCTACTAAGTTGTACTACCAAAAATAATAAAATTTCAAAATATCTTCTTAAGGAAGTTACACTTTCTAGAAGATTCTGATTGGTTACACTTTCCAGAAGATTCTAGGGAAGTTACACCTTCCAAATAAAGGATGTAAAGTGGGACTACAGAGAGGAGGCCAAAGCAGAGTAGATGGTGGCTCCAATTTACATATTTTTGTAATCCAAAGCCCATGTGGTGGAAAATATCTTTGTTATGATTTCATTTTCATTTTAATTGACTAATGAAAATATTTTCTTTCCTTCTTGCATTTTGTTTGCACCATTATCTGTTGTTTTTGTGAGTTTTAGATTGTAAGGGGGGTACCCTTCATCAGAGGTAAGTGCGCCAGATCCTAGTATTTCTCGTAAAAGTTGATACCAGAGGTTTTAATCCCGATGATCTCCAGAGTGATCGTAGCGCCATTAATGGCTTATGCCTTGCAAAAGATCAAAGTGACACCAGAGTGCCATGTATGATCATCGCACCGTCTTTCTCCTCTAGTAGTGAGCTTGTGCAAAAATCTAGGCGTTCATAATTTGAACCCTAATTCATAATGATTTCACCTTTATTCAAGGAATTAATATATTATAATAGGTAATTAATGAAGGTGGTGAACTACACATGTACTTGGCACCACCTTAAGCATGCAGTTGCTTTCGTAACACTCCACTTCACGTCATGCTGCAAATTTATTTGAAGGACATTGAAAGAATGAAATAATACTGGCACACAAGGAAAGGTAAATTTCAAGAAATTGAGAACACAACTACCAAGGGTTTTGGAGTTCCATTCTAAAAACATTTTCATTATCAACTAGAACTAGGTATGCTTCAGATAACTGATATTCTGTTAATTATTTTCATCCATGAAAATCTTGAAAGATGATATTTCCCTGTAGAAATCAAAATGTTAATTATTCTTTGATTTGAATTTAGCTGAAAGGTGAATTGAAATTTTTATAAATTGTATGAAATTTGATTAAATTTAACCCTAACTCGCACACAAGACCACATTTGAAAATGCAGAACACACCAACGAAAATGAGAACTGTTGATGTAAGGACATAAGTTGAATTTAAATATTGTAGTTCACAAGCCATACTAATCAATGTGGCAGTTATAGATACTCATATGGGGTGGTCCTTTGATGTTGAAATTCACACTCGAATACGATGGGAAAATGATTCTCAGTGTGCTGGAATTTTTTTAATAAATGGGTTACTTTTAGCAAGAGGGTTTCTGCCAGCAATGGAGGCCCCTGAATTGGTTATGCAATGCATGAATTATTATAGCCTAGATAAAAAATTTGTTGAAAAAGAAGGGAGAATTTATGTAGACCTATATACACATTTGGGCTTCCTATATTCACCTAGATGTATAATGTTGATATGAAAGAAAATACAAAGCATAACATAATGTTGAAGCCCACAACATAGAAATTATGAGTACCCAATGGTTCCTAGAGCTGATTACACCACAAACCAAATTAATTCAAAGGTCTACGTTCAACCAAGAAATTCAAGATATTATAACTTTGTCGAGCATGATGACTAGTTTACGAGATGCTAGTAAATTTGAACCCTGAATGTTTGTAATAGTATCCAGACTCATGGAAAATCCCATGCAAATACATTGCAAAAATTTTATTCTTGAAAAATGGGTATGTGTAGGATCATGGTGGGCCAAAAAGTGGTGATTGATGGACCTATGTGTAGGGTATGTGGTTGATGACTTTTTTTTACCCAAAATTGATGAAATGAAAAAGGGTTTTTAAAGGAGACTCTCAACTTTTAACCAATATAAATTATGCTTTACTTCAGATTTAATAAATAAATATTATTCATTTTATATTTGAATTCGACTAAAGTCCTAATTGATAAGGCGTTGGTATCACTAACTCAAATGGTATCACATTTTTTTGAGATGAAACATCATTCACATTATATACTTCACATGCTACTTAGGTTAAAATGAGTTTGCAGTTTTGATAAGTTAAGGTGGTCAAACATGGAAACTTTATATTTTTGGGTTGTAAATAAAATTCATAATTAATTATTTACTTGGAAAAAAATTACAAAAATATGCATCACACATAGGGACATGAGTCATGTACTTATATCTAAAAATAATGTTAAAAATATCATCATTTTAATGCATGGTTAGGTTGGGTGGAATGGAGACACCTACTTCATATATTTCCTTGAAATTTAGAATTACCCTCTGACATTGAAATTTCAAAATTTTAGCAACTAGATTTTAAAAAAAAAAAAAAAACCTAACTTAGTTTACAAACTACACTCAATTTTCTATATATTCTATTTTTGCATATTTTTGAAATAATATAGATAACTTATTCAAATTTTTATGTCAAGTTGCCTAACTCTGATTTTCTGAATTTTTTCGCCACTTAAGGGCCTATTTTTTTCCATGATGATCCTGCACATACCCAAATTATATGAATAGCTAATGACATTTCCCAAAACCAATTTTTTTTATATGTCTTCATATGTGATTTATTCATGTGCCATGAGGGCAAGCAAACAAGGGTTGAAAAATATTGGTAGTCTAGATAGGGAAGTTGGAAATAGTTTGATATACACTCATTTACCCTAGATCACTATCCATGGATAAAAGAGAATTACAACATAGTTAATGATGTGTTCTCCATGAATCTAGTTAGAATGAGGGAAGGTGATAAAGCCAAAAGATTGTCCTTGGAGGCATAAAGTGTTATTAGACCAATGGGAGGCTAGTATGTTTAGTTCCCCACTTACTTCTACATTAGGATAAAAGGGATTGATGGACATCCTTTCATGCTACCCAGGTATCCAATAGAAGAAAAAAAATTATTAGAATTGGTGAGACAATTAAAACTGTCTCAAGCTCTTTATAAAAAGGCTCATAAGAAGGCCTCTTTCAAAATTCCTATTGTGATAGGGAATTATAAGTGCAACGCAATCAGGGTGTCTGACTTGTGTGAAGAAGAACTAAGAACATATAATTTTGAACATTTTCCACTTCAAAGAATGTATTGTGATCCCAAAGGGAATATTGCCAAGGCCATAGCTTGTTACCATCCTCATGTCCAACACCTAGAAGATTATTAGCTTAATTGTGAAGATGAGAACAAAGTAAGAATAAGAAAGTATCAAAGATTGTCTTTAAAATCTGCTCAGATTCTTATGCTTCATGACATTCTAGATTAGTTGGAAGATGATGGAGATGTGTTGAATAAAACCTATAATGAAGACAAAGTGTATGATGAACCCATCCTAGACCTAGATTATGAAGGTGAAAAAATGACATCAATTGATGAGCTCTCTACACCTATTCTGTTATACACTCAACATTGGATAAATGATTTTTGTAAAGCTTTAAGAGAAAGAGGAATTGAACCCACATTTTTCAAATGAAAAAATAAGAAAACAAAGAAATGAAACTAAATTTGAAAGTGGGGAACCTGCTAGGAAGAAAAGGAAAACTATTAAGGTGACTCCTTGTATAAGGATTTAAGAGAGAACCCCTAAAGCTTCAAAACAAGAAGTTCCAGTAAAGCCATCTGCTAAGCATGAAGATGAAGAATCAAGGAAAGATAAATCAAAAGAAAAACCTAAAGGTGCATCTTCCTCTACAACAAAACCAAGGACTAAACCGGTTATTGTTGAAGAGGCAGGAGTAACAAAAAATGTTGGTACACAGATTAGGTCTGCATCTCAAAGGGTTGTAGCACTATTTACTTCTCCTGCTTCTATTAACATGGCTCTTATGAAACAAGAATTAGGAAGAACTCTTGTGGTTTTGGATGAAATTTTTGAGACAAATGAATCCCGAATTAAAGAAAAGATGGAAAAATAGGGTGCCATGTGTGAGAAGGTAAAAGAAAAGAATTTTAAAGATAAACCCATGGTACAACTAGTGATAGAAGAAATTGTAGATATAGGGTCCACTCCTATAAATGTTGAAGAAGAAGAATTTATAGAAGGAACACTCACCTCAGAAGCAGGGAACCCTAATAACCTTGAGATGGAAATAGGGGAGACTTTAGAGAAAGATCCTACTGATGAAATGATTATTGAAGATACTTTTGATTCCCAACCTTCACTTGGGAATGTTTCAAATGATAATGAACAAGCGCGGGTCTTTGAAGAATCAGAAAAGGCCTTTGAAGATTCAGAAAAGGTCTTTGAAGAATCAGAAAAGGACTCTAGGTTTTAGGTGATGAAGTTGGAAATGAGCAAAACCTTGGTGTAGCAAAGAATAAAGAAAGTAACATCTAGGAAAGGATCAATGCAGGATCATGGGGGTCCAAGAAACTAGGCCCTTAAGTGACAATAAAAATTCAAAAAATCAGAGTTAGACAACTTGACATAAAAAAATGAATAAGTTATTAACATAATTTGAAAAATATGCAAGAATAGAATTTGTAGAAAATTGAATGTAGTTCTTAGATACTATTCCTTTTTTGGAAAAAAGTAAATCCTATTTAGTGAGAATTTGGAAATTTCAATGCACTAGTACTAAATTTTTTAGGAAAAAATAAAAAGGAAGTAGGTGTATGTCTGAACAACCTAAGTACAAGCAAAAAATAATGGTTTTTTTTTTTTTACTTTCAATATGAGTAGAGGACACATGCCCAGTTGTGTCACATTTTTTTGTAATTTTTTTGCAAGTAAATAATTAGTTATGATTTTTTTATTAATTTTTTTTAAAATATTAAAACTTGTTTGTTTAACCACCATAACTTGGTCAAAAATTTATGAAATTCAATTTTTCCTTTTCTTTTATCCTATAATATAGGAATCATAGAATGTGTTGCATCTTTCAGATTCAAAAACTGTGAAATCGTTTAAGAATTATAGATGTTTTTCAATCAACCTATTAATCAAGAATTTAGTCAGAATGTATGTAGAAAATCAATAAAAATTATCTATTTAATTCTAAATAAGCAATATCTTATATTTTTGGAAAGATGACAATTTTCTCAATAAACCCTTTTCATTTTATGAAATTTGGATAAAAAATGTCATCAACCACTTTTTTGTCATATTGCCACTTTTTCGACCCACTTGATCCCGCACTCACCTAAAACTAAGGTTGAATATTTGGATAGGCAAGAAAATGTAAGTCTTCAGACAAAGGAGATAGTGCCAAATTCTAGTAATCTCGAATCTATGCCAGAAATTGTTGAGGAAATTCCTATTTTGGAGGACATGATAGATAAGATTGAAGAAGTAAGAAAAGAGGTTCCTGAATCAAGTGGAAACCAGGAACAAAGTAATGTTGCAGAGGTAGAACGTGATGAAGATGCACCTAATTGGTTGATCAGGGAATTGGCTTCCCCAATGGAAGTAGAAGTATTGCCTCTGGATCTTAATAGTTTCATAGAGGAATTAGATACTCCTAAGCCAAGGTGTAGAGCCAAAGAAAAACATGTCATATAGAGAAATGCAAATGGTGACATAACCATCCATATAGCTACTCCAACAGCTGAAAAAAATAGACATGAAATAACACCTAAAGAGTACATGATAACAAGTATTAATCTTGGAAACTCATCTTGGAGGCAAGAGTTGGAAGAAATAAATATGAACTTGGATGCCACTATTACCAAAGTACAAAAATATAAAAAGAAGAAAAGAGAATTGAAAGAACGAGTTGCTACCTTGGAACATTTTATAAAATCACTGACCCTATTTGGTCAAGCACAAACTAAATTTTCCCAACATCCAGTACTAATGTCACAAGAATAGGTGGATGCAATTGCAGTAGTTTGCCACAAAATGAATGTATTTGAAGAATGGATTGAGTATTGGGTGAGGTAGGTGTTATGCCTTGCATAACCACCCCATTTTAAATTTGATTAAAATGGGACCCCCCCTCTTTTGCTTTCGCTCTTTGTGTTTTTCCCCCTTCAATTTTGAGGTTTTTCTTTGCCTTGGCATGTGCTTAATATGTTTATCTTGATTTCCCAAGTGTTTTCCCCAAGTTGCATAT
>VDFB02087143.1:0-40337 GCA_007258455.2 Sequoia sempervirens | reverse complement strand
AGGTACATGTGTAAGTTTTCAATAATTTTTATATAAATTTAATGATCTTTAAAGTCTAGATAATTCTAATTTTTTTACAAATTTTCCATGTGTAAATTTGGTGTACAGGAGATATTTTTGCAGTTATAGCAGATCCTAGAAACATAGAAGGTGTTAGCTATTATTTTCTACGTTGCACAAAAGAGAGGAATAATCTAACAAAACCTAAAACAAGCGATGAAATGTTGTTTCTCATAGGTGAGTTTGAATTTAAAATTATATATACATTGTGTATATGTACATACCTTAAAAAATTAAATTTATTGTACAAACCTTGAGTGAAAATGTTGTACATGCACATGTCTTACCTCAGGTTCATGTTGTTTACCATGCAGGTTTTGTTGTAGTGCAAGGGATGTATCTCAAACAAGTCAAAATTGCTCAACATGGGATTCATTTTATTGATTATCAACCTAATAACAAGGTATATCAATATATTCAACTAGTAATTTCTACCGCCCTGCATCTTCATTTAGTTCCACATGCACGTGGATGAAAAAAATGGAGACTAGATAGTGATGATCATTATAAAATTTTACATGTTATTGAAGAGTGGGTTGAACCAGAACATTTGAGTTAGACTATATCCATGATTTTCAAGTTCACTTGTACATGTATACATGTTCAAGTGAGAACTTATAGTAACTTGTTTGAACTTTGGATTGTTTTAATACTTATAATATATGTTGATGATGAGTATTTTAAATTTGGTTGGACACAAATTAGTGGTTGAAACACATTGGTCCTTAAATTGAGTCTATTTCTAATTACATATTTGTTCCATGGAATTCTTTCTTGTTCAAGAATATTTGATTCCATTTGAAAGTTCAACTCCACTTATAGCATAATCTCTCACTTTTTTTGCTTGCATGTAAACTCATGCAATACTTGTTCAATCTAGTGAAGTTTTTAAACTCATTTTGCCTAAATTCCTTATCATCTATTTCCAATTGCATGAACTTAAATTCCTTAGAAACTTGAAGTGTGTGTATGAACTTAAATTGATGTTACATATTTAATTTCCTTGTGGCTTTAGGTACATATATAGATAGAAAATATTATAAATTGATTTGAATTCAATGCTTAATTTTATACATATACAATTGAAAAGTTTGTATCTATTTAATACAAACTTTGAAAATTCATTTTTCCATTTCTTTAAATTGAGTAGATATTTCCACTTACATATTTGTTCCATGGAATTCTTAAGTTCAAGAATATTTGATTTCATTTGAAAGTTTAACTCCACTTATAGCATCATCTCTCACTTTTTTTGCTTGCATGTAAACTCATATGCAATACTTGTTTGAAACCTAGTGATTTTTTTATAAATCATTTTGCCTAAATTCCTTATCATCTATTTCCAATTGCATTTGTTCCACATAAGTTCAAAAATTAGTGATTGAAACACATTGGTACATAAGTTATTTAAATTGATTTGAATGATGATTAATTTTATATGTATAATGTGTACTATGTTAACAATTGAAAAGTTTGTAGATCTATTTAATACAAACTTTGAAAATTCATTTTTTCATTTCCTTAAATTGAGTCTATTTCCAATTGTGTATATTTTTTCCATGGAATTCTCAAGTTCAAGAATCTTTTATTTCATTTGAAAGTTCAACTCCACTTATAGCATCATCTCTCACTTTTTTTTCTTGCATGTAAACTCATATGCAATACTTGTTCAATCTAGTGAAGTTTTTAAACTCATTTTGCCTAAATTCCTTATCATCTATTGTCAATTGCATGAACTTAAATTCCTTAGAAACTTGAAGTGTGTGCATGAACTTAAATTGATGTTACATATTTAGTTTCCTTGTGGCTTTAGGTACATATATAGATAGAAACTATTATAAATTGATTTGAATTCAATGCTTAATTTTATACATAACATGCACACTACACCAATTGAAAAGTTTGTATCTATTTAATACAAACTTTGAAAATTCATTTTTCCATTTCCTTAAATTGAGTGGATATTTCCAATTACATATTTGTTCCATGGAATTCTTAAGTTCGAGAATCTTTGATTTCATTTGAAAGTTCAACTCCACTTATAGCATCATCTCTCACTTTTTTTGCTTGCATGTAAACTCATATGCAATACTTGTTTGAAACCTAGTGATTTTTTTAAAAATCATTTTTCCTAAATTCCTTATCATCTATTTCCAATTTCATTTGTTCCATGGAATTTCACAAATTAGTGATTGAAACACATTAGTACATAAGTTATTTAAGTTGATTTAAATGATGCTTAATTTTATATGTATAATGTGCACTATCTCGACAATTGAAAAGTTTGTAGATCTATTTAATACAAACTTTGAAAATTCATTTTGTCATTTCCTTAAATTGAGTCTATTTCCAATTATGTATATTTTTTCCATGGAATTATTAAGTTCAAGAATCTTTGATTTCATTTGAAAGTTCAACTCCACTTATAACATCATCTCTCACTTTTTTTCCTTGCATGTAAAACTCATATGCACTTGTAGATCTATATAGATCCATGTATAATTTTCAACCATAGATCCCATGCTTACATGAACTTAAATTGATGTTACATATTTAATTTCTATGTGGCTTTAAAGGTACATATATAGATAGAAAATTTATTATAAATTGATTTGAATTCAATGCTTAATTTTATGTTACACATAATGTGCACTACAACAATTGAAAAGTTTATATCTATTTAATATGACTATCTATTTAAAAGGGAAAAGATGATTACTATCCTTTATATAAATTAAATAGAAACTTTAGAACCCAGTTATTTTACTTGTATTACTTTTGATGGGGTACATATTAGGGCTTGTAGTACTTTTGATGGGGTACCTTTAGAATCTATTTTTATGATTGTGATTCATATAAACTATAAACCACTTTTAAATCATTATTCATATTGTTTTACCAAATAATTATTCTCTTGTATGGGATGGGTTATCGGCTAATTTAACTCATAATCGTCCATGTCATGTTTTTGGAGGATATTTTATGCCTCATATTCAATGATCCATGGAAGAATCCAGTCGATCGGTCTGGATGGACCAGTTCTGTATGTGCCCAATGTAAGCAGGCGTGTCGAGCCTGGTGGCTGACCATGCTGTGCAACTGGTGGCAGTAAACTGACGTGACGATTATTTGGTGTGAAAATGTGGAAACTGATGACAGTGAAACTTGAGCCATATGGGGTTCATGTTCCATTTGTGAATAAATCGTTGTGGGGTTTAAAGTTATTTTATTTGTTGTTGCTCTATGGTTAATCATTCCACCCTAGTGTGGGGTTCACTTTCAGACGGATCTCATTTATAATTAACTATCTTATGTATTTTTGCTTTGAACGTTTTCACAAATCTTTCTCTTAGCATGCGACTAGTTTCAACTGGTTGGATTCGATTATTCGTACTAGTGTTTGTGTTATGGAGTGCTCGGGTTAATCTTGTTTTCCTAAAAAAATTGTACACTCTCTTAATCTTTTCCCTCTTTCTATCCTAAGCAAGGATTCAATACTTAAATTTATTCTTTTCAAACTAGTATTAGATTAGAGAACTAGTTTTGTATATGCCTTTTATTTAAATTTTATAACATTACATGTGTGTGTACATGTGTAGAACTACATATGTGTACGTACATAATGTACATTTAACATGTTTAACATATATAAATCATAATGTGTGAGCATGAGTTCTCTAAATCTAGATATAATGTATAAACACTCTTGAGTGTAAACATGTACATGTACACATGTAGATTAACATAAACATTTAAACATAAGAAAAAACATGTACATGTAGATAGATGACCATAAACATAAACATTATAAGAAAAGAGGAACATGCATGTAGATTCAATGCAAATAATTATATAACATAAGAAAATGAATATTTTTAAGCTCAAACACATGTATGCATATCATATAAGCAAATGCAATAGAGATCATCAAATGTAGGTAATAATGTATCAAAAACCTAACAAATGTACTAGAGATCATCAAATGTACAAGTAATAATATATCAACAACCTAACAAATATACTAGAGATCATCAAATGTAGGTAATAATGTATCAACAACCTAACAAACATGTACTAGAGATCATAAAATGTAGCATGTCATATATAATATTCAACAACTCATAGATCTAGTGTAGCCTAATAGTCATGTCAAATCCTAGTCAAATGAACCTTTGAATGAGAATCTTGCTCTAATGGATGTGTCGAGCCCTAGAGATAAAATTGTACACAATGTGTTAAATACATATTTAATATATATATATATATATATAATGAAAGTTATTTAAGAATGTACATGTATTTTTAAATATCCATCTAGATATATATACATGTATGTACACATACATGTCTATAAAAATTTAAAACTCACATGTCCACTAGCAGCAATATCATCCATTGAATCACACTGGCATACATGATCTAACCCCAAGCTAGGAGTAACATGAGGTATGTCCATCTACAATATACATATATTATGAATAGTTAAAACTAAAATTTAAATAATTTTTTTAAAAATTGAATTGAACATGCACATGCACACATACATATAGATACACATGTACCTGCACATCAGGTGGCATCAGATGATCCAAGCCCTCTACAATGGTCGCCTCCACCAAATCAACCAAACGAGCTATTTTCTCAGTCGACGCACCAAGATCTACATCTGTTTGAGCCATCACATGTCGTGCCAGAAATGATGAGTGAAGGGGACTAACCAACTGAGATGGCATCAGAAATGATGAATCTAGACAGATCAACATCTCCACAAAACCCATAGAAGTTTGCACCCTCTCTAGGTCAACTGAAGGATCAATAGCCTGTGCAACAACTGAATGATCCATAGGTGGATCCTGATGTGCATTGGCACTAGGCTGAGAGTGATGAGAATGATGGGATCCTAAATGTGAATGAACTCCTGCACCCAAATGACCTCTGAACTAGTCTATAGATATCCCATGGTCTAATGTGATGAAGGCATATGCCTCCAAGAGGTCCTCAACCAAACAATGCAAAGTCCTACTTGCAATCTCACCTGTAAGTCCATCCTATTGTGTGGGTGTGGGGATTCCCACCACTATAAAAGGATCAATGTTTATGTGTTGTGCTACAAATGGTGTGGATCGTGAACATCTAGACATCAAAGATTGATCCACATGATAAGTAGATATCATAGTGGTTGTAGCTACAATATCACCTACATTGTCAATTGCTTCCTTTTGGGAAGCAATAACAACTTGTTCCGCTAAAGGGATAGAGCTGGGGTGAGAGCCGGAGACCTCTTGCCAGCCAATACCCTAAACATCGAGGATGGTCAACTTGGTTGATGATAGGTGTCCCTATCGACAATCCTACCATGCCCCTAACCAACATATGGTGGAATGTCCAGGTAGTTGACTTTGAGGCCCAAATGGACCTCGGTATACAACTTCTAAACAAAATATAATGGAAATTGGTCATTGTTTGGATATTTACCATGCACTGCAAGAAACCACGAGTAGATCAAAGTGGCCATAAAAACATCCACACATTTGGTGACCTAGTATGCCCTCACCTTAGATTTATTTTAATAGAATGGAAAACTTTGGTTTTAATCATATCTTTGGTCACAACGTCTTTTATTTGAGAAAAGGGAACCTCACCATGTACTTCTTCCCACAGGTGGGGAAGAATAGCAACTACTCTCTCAGGGGAAAATGCACTAGTATCCTCAATTTTATCTCTAATTTGTTCTAGGCTATGTAATATGGACATGCAAGTGCCCGCATATATGATCAAGTGTTTGTACCATCAATTAATGAATCTCTCAATCTCTTAATCTCACTATTAGTACTTGCAAATAGTGCAGGTAGAGGTGGATCAAGTGCATTTTCCATGATGTGTACCCAAAGGAGCAATGAGATCACCTTCTTGCTTTAATATATCTAGATCTAGAGAATAGAAATAACATGGAACATGTACATGTTCAATTTAAATTTAAAAAAACTAAATTTATAAGTGTTAGAATTGGCTATGGCTGCCAATACCTAGAGGACAAATGGAAAGCACAAAAGAGAGAGAATAGAATGTGACAAGAATAAACTGTATTCTCATCAATATGATTCAATGATATGATGTGATTACACAATGTAGTAGAGACCCCTTGGTTATATAGCCAAGGTGAGATGCAAGATGTCATAGGATTATGACAAGTGTCTTAATCATATGACATGAGACAAATAATCAAACTTACCTAGGTTCACATGTGTTACAAGTCATAAGATAAGATAACAACTAATGACAACTAACACCTTCTAGAAATATTCCTTCCTAGGACCTAAGTAAACTTAACATGTGTAAATAAGTCCCCTAGTAATGAATTAACTAGGTACAAGACTTTATTTACACCAACACCCCCCCTTAAGTGCAACTTAGGGAGTAGTAGATTATTATGCAAATGACACAAAGATGAAAGAATGGGTCCCATCTATGAGGCCATGTTAGGTACCCATGTACAATGCAAATGAAATATCTCATAAACAAAGAAAAGGAGAAAACCTAGTGGGACAAAACTCCTCCCCAAAAGAGAGATGAAATACAAAAAATGAAATTCTTTCCATGATGAATGAGAAGGTAAAAACCCCATGCGAGGAAAAAGACCCCCCATAAGAGAGAAGTAGAAGAGAGACAATGCAACCCCCCCTCAATGTTGAGTCTCCTGCAATGATGGTAGAAGATCGACATTGAATGTTGAAGATGATCCAATCTTGCCAAAAAACATTCCTCCCCTTAGGAAGAAAAAAAACCATGGATGTATGCAGGATATCAAGAAGATGGATGATGTATGATGTCTTTGAAGCATGTTCAAGTGTCTCCACGTCGATGTCAAAAGCTGACACACTCCAAACGGGTGTTCTAGGCCACACTGCTGAAGAGGACAATCTGACATCTAGTAGAGATGAATGTAGAACATGATCCAAAGATAATGATATCCCCTCTAAAGACAAAGAAGCCTCCTCTAAATGTTGTCCAAAAGTATCCACACTCATGCCAAAATGCAAAGAGTGATCATGTAGATATTGAATAGGAGGGTCAAGGTGTTCCCTCACAACAAATGAAGAAGGTTCTTCTCCATCAAAGAGAAGATGAATGCTATCAATGATGTCCTCTAAATCTGCAAGATGAGACTCCACAAAAAAATCTGAAATACCTATCAAGAAGCCATCCAAAGTAGTCAAATCTGAAAGACAATGAGGTATGTCTTGCAACATTGAATCACAAGGAGCCAAAACTGTAGCAACACAAGCATCATCAACTGCAATAGTAGGTGGAGGAGATGAAATGCGTGACTCAAGAACTGGATCTGATGTGAGAAATCCCAAATTCAAGAAGCCAAATGTCTCCTCTAAATCATAGTTGTGATCAACAATCGTAGGAACAATGTCACCATCAGAAGCAAAATCTGCAAAGGTATACAACTTAGATGAATGATCAACCACCCTAGTAGCAATGATCTCTTGACTCCCAAGTCTCGAATGATGACTGAATCAGGTGTGAACTCCACAGTCCTCTCATCTCCACCATGTGTAATCTGATATACGGAAAGAAGATTGTTTTTCAAATGAGGAACACACAAAACATCTTGCAAAGTGTTGTCCCCAAAAATAATAGATCCCTTCCTAATTACACTCATGTATGTATTGTTTCCCATCAAGATAGGAGACATAGTACAAGGCTGAAAAGAAGAGAATATAGACTATGAAGATGCCATATGATGAGATGCTCTTGAATCTAGAATCCATCTCCTCGATCCTAGACCTAAAAAAGTGCAAAGAGCTTGTCCTTTATTTCTTGATGTAGATGCTTGACCTTTGTCCTTTTTAGACTGTTTTGAAGTAGAAGGAGAAGAAGATTCAGACATTCTAGAAGGCAAAGCAATGTGATTCTTTTTGAGGATATTTTTCAACTCATCAATATCCTTCTTATAACAATAGTGTTCTTCATGTCCATCCTTCTTGTAATATGCACAAAAAGGCCTCTCCTTCTTAGATGATTGTTCTTTTGAGGATGAGGATTCTGATTCTTTATGTGGATTTTTCTTTTTCTTCTTTTGCTTCCTATCAAGATTCCCTAATTATTTCTATACCTTAGACTCACTAGCCACCAATGCTTGTGACTTGGAAGACTTGATTAGACCCATGTTCATTAACTTAGCTTCCTCTTAGATTAGGAGATTTGCAAAGTCATCAAACTTAGAATCAACATATGATGCTCCCATAGAGAGTCGATGGGTATGAAAGCTAGAAAAAAATACTGAATACTCAGGACCAAGCTTGGATAACACATTTAAAATCAACTATAAATCCTCTTTATCAATGTTGCATTCTTTCAATTGTGTTCTTAGTTGCTTAACTTTGGAGATGTAGTCTTGGAAGTGGTCAAATTTTTTTGGATCAAGATTCATCAAATCATTATCAATCTGATAGCCCCTAATCTTATCTATTTTACCATACAATTTTTCAAAAGTCTCCCATGCCTCTTTAGGTGTTTTGCATGATTCAATATGACATTGTAAATCAAATGAGACTAATGAACATATGCATCCAAGTGTTTTCTTACGATCAATCTCCCACCTTGCCAGTTCTTTAGCATTGGTAGGTTGTTGAGTGGTTTCCTTTAGATGACCTATTAGACCTTTCATCATGAGATAGTGCCATATTGATTTTCTCCATGTAGCATAATTATGTGGAGTTAGGAGTTCAATTTGAGATTTCACCATTGCAAGAACACAAACCAAGCAAAAGAATGCAACAACCATTGCAAGATTACCCCCCCCAATCACTCAATCATGAAACCCCCCAAGCAATATATGAGCTTGGCACTTTATGAATAGTGCGTTTATAGTTTCCACTTGCCAAAAACAACAAAGTGGACTTTGATCTTGGTACATGCAAATGCCAAATTTGGCCACAAAATCAAGTAAAATTTTTGGTACAAAATGAGATCAATATGATCATACTACTGAGAAGTACACAAAAAATTATGCACTTTCAAAAAAAATTGCACCCAAAAATGTTATTGTAGGAGCAAGATATGAGCTCCCAAAGTTCCCAAAATGAGGACGAAGTAGCGACACCTATGAGAATTTGCAATTTCTAGAAAAACCAGACATCAAAACAAAATTATGATTGCACCACTGCGAAGAGCATACAAAATTAGCCCAAATTAAAAATTGCTCAAAAAAAGCAGCCAAAATGAGCAAGATATGAAGCTTCAAAGTTGGACTGCAAAATTGAAAAGCCCAACGGTGATGGGGTAATTTTGTTTTGGAAAACACTGATGTGGTGATGACGTCAACCGATCACAGGATTAAATTTGATGGCCAAATGGACGTCACCAGTCAGCATGGGTTGACCTGGACATAGAGAATTTTGGAGAATATTCCGACAAACATAATATGCCTTGTATGACAGAATATGCTAAGAGAATCTTACCACTAGTGGAATCTGCAAGATTCCGGTCAAAATCTTTGAATACTGCCGGATTTAATTTTTGAAGCCTGTCGATGAAATTGAGAACACTGGGTTTTGTGGCTAGATTTCTGTTTATTACCGTTGGTATTTATAAATCTTGTTGCAAGTTTTTTTGACGCTGATGGGTGAATAGGGGCCCGCTTGGGTGAGCATGGCCACCAGTGGGGTCCACAGACTGTGGATGCCGGCCAGGAATTTTAAAAAGAATGTCGATAGATTTATGTGGTGAGGTCAGTCCATGTGGCTAACAACAGAGGTGCGAAGTACTACGGACTGTACCCTCCACGGGTACAAGGTACAACAGGTCTGTGGATTGTAAAGTCCACCAACTATACAAATATTTTTTTGATTTTTAATAAAAAATATTTCACAAATAATCAATTGGCCTAAATTGGATTTTTTTTTTTAAAATTAATTTTTTTTTACGGAATAAAATAATTTTTTTTACAAAAAATGTACCGTCGTTGTCATTATGATGCCTGGGGGTTGTACGGCTCCCGAGAATTTTTTTCCCCCTCACTGGACAACTACTCCAATTTGGACAATTTTGCAATCGATCTTAGGGTTTTTGGCCCTTCTGGACGCGATGGCAGGGTCAGATTGACCCAAAATTCTCTAAAATTGCAGCTACCTTCTGGATCTAGCAGCCACTCTTCAGCTTCAAACCCTCATAGATTTGGCCTCATATGTCTAAGTTGAATGAAACAAAAGGAAAAATCAACTTTCTCAAACACTCCAGATGTAATGGTGAGCTTAGATTTGCACCAACAAGCTCTGATATGAACCTGCAATAAAGAGCCAAAAATGGAACACACCCAAATCTGGTATCTCTCTTCAAAAAAATACTCTCCAATGGCACCCAATGCACTCTCATACCATGTTAGAATTGGCTATGGCTGCCAAGACCTAGAGGCCAAATGGATAGCACAAAAGAGAGAGAATAGAATGTGTCAAGAATAAACTGTATTCTCATCAATATGATTCAATGATATGATGTGATTGTACAATATAGTAGAGACCCCTTGGCTATATAGCCAAGGTGAGATGCAAGATGTCATAGGATTATGACAAGTGTCTTAATCATATGACATGAAACAACTAATCACACTTACCTAGGTTCACATGTGTTACAATTCAAAAGATAAGATAACAACTAATAACAACTAACACCTTCTAGAAAGATTCCTTCCTAGGACCTAAGTAAACTTAACATGTGTAAATAAGTCCCTTGGTAATGAATTAACTACGTACAAGACTTTATTTACAAAAAAGTGCACATGATATAGAATGTATTGCACTCATTAGACATCTAGATAATAGTTCTCAAGTGCATATGTGCAATAAATTTAATGTAACTTCTAGAAATTACTAAACTACTTGTGAAACAAGAAAATTAATTTGAAATATTAATAAATCTTTAAATTTACATAATTTAAAGTCATGCACGAACTCATTTCACAAAAGTGTAGAAACTTCTAACTATACATTTTGTAGTGTCAAAAAATGTCGTCGGTGACATTTTCACACTTGTTTAGGTCCTTGTAAAATTAAGCTTAATGATGCCTTGACTTAGTGTTGTAATGTGTTTAACACACTCACAATAGGTCTTGGGCCCTTGTAAACTAAATAAACCTAAGCATACCTTATTTAGAGTGTTGTGAAGTGTTGTAACACACTTTCACACTTTTCTACCTAGTTTTATTAAACAATTGGGCCTCTTTATGCCATAATTGGCCTCATTTTGCATCTAAAAGCCTTAATTTATGCATCTTTTTGAGGATAATCCCAACATAAACCAACATCCAATCATAATTCATGTGTTTTTAGGTTTTGTGACCCAATTTTAGTGATCTGGAACTCATATGCCACCTTGGGCGTATGAGTACCACCTAGGGTTGTGGGTCCCGATCTGGATTTTACACCTTTCTAAGTATTTTTGAAAATGGTCCCATAATTTATGCCTAATGGGACTCATATGCCACCTTGGGCATATGAGTCCTGTGTGGTACAAAATTAAAATTAATTCAAATTCTTGGTGGGATTTTATCCTCCTAGATTTGATGTCGGCTTGTAGTGTTGTAATTTCGAGAAATATGGCATAATTAAGTATAAATACAAGTTTCTTTCACTCATTTTACACCTAGCAAGTTAAATGAGCATCCCTATAGCAAATTGGAGTTCACAAGATCATTCCAGTGTTTACAAGAGCATTCAAGAACATTCAAGGGTATATTATCAAGTGTTTTAGAACATTATTCAAGCATCAAGCATCATGTCAAAGTCTTCATGCATCATGTTTGTTTTTGAGCTAATATTTATGATGTAGGGTTTCATGATTCAAGCTAGCATTCAACTCAAGATCTATCACATTCAAGAAAGATTCAAGATCTACATCCATTGGATCCACTTCATACATCTTTGTAACAGTTTATTGCTAGAGTTTCATGAGTTGAAACATCATATTTTGTTCATTCATCATTCTCCATTCCTATTCCATTTCATTTCAAGGTTTGATTACCAAAACATCATTTGACCAAGGTAAACCCATTTCTACTAACAAAACAACATTTTCCCCTCTCTTTAGTGTGTGATTTGCAAGTCTAGGTTGAAGACACATTGAAGAGCAAGTTTGGAGAAAGTTGTCAAAGTTGTCACCTTGCATTGAAGATCATTGGAAGACTTCTACAAGTTGCAAATCAGGGTTTCAAATCCAAAAATAAATTGGAAAGGACATAGTAGGAATTTAGGAGCACATTCAAACTTTAAAGTTTTAGAAAACCCTAACTGGACTAATACACTAGTTTTGGCGTATGAGTCCCAATATAGGTCATTTTCTAGATTTTTGCAGTTCCAAACACCCTTTTTCCATATTTTAGTTTCTGCCTAGAAACCCTAATTTGGGACTAAATCTCCTAGACTAGCATATGAGTCCTATCAGGCTCTAAAATTAGTGTCTTCAACATTTTAGGCCTTCATCCAATCTTCTTTAGATTTCTAGGTTCACACCTTTTATCTTGCAGTTTTCTATTTTGATTTACATGCATGTTTAGGTCATTTAGTGAAGTATTGCATCATATTAGGGTAAGCATTAGATCCTTCATTTCATTTTTATTTCCAAGCCCTAGCTTGGTGGTGAACCCCTCATTAGTTTATAATCAAACCCTAGGACAACCCTATTGTGAGATCTCTTTCTCCTTTTCATACCTAAGATTGAGATCTATAGGGTTTTCCTTGAATGAGAGAGTGTGAAGATTGTTATTCTATCTCCCAAGCATATAACCAACAAAATTAAACCATTCATTTTGGTAAACCTGCATTTATAAAATCATAATTATGATTTAGAGTGCATCATCATCCTAGATCTTGCTTGCATTAAGTTTTCATTAGGGTTTGCTCTAGTTAATTGACATTCCAGGGTTTCTAAATTTTGCATTAGTTAAAGTGCATATAGCTTGCATTTTTGCATCTTAAATCATTGAAAATCATCTAAAAAATATACTTGCATTTAGGTTACAGATCATACAATCTAGAAAGCATAAAAATCACTTAATTTTTTTTGAAAATTTTGAAAAAAACCTCCAATGGGACTCATACGCCCCTTTGGAAAATTTAGTCCCAGTGCAGATTCTGAACTGCATTTTCTAGAATTTAAAACTCTATTTCTGAGCTTCTATTTGTTGTGGATAACTTTGTTTTTCAATTTACAGACTTTCTATTTCATTTACTTCATTACATCTAGTTCAAATTGTTCCATTTGGTGCATTGATTGATTGCATCTAGATCATTTCATTTCACATTGTTGCATAGTTTAGAATTTGAAATTTGCATTACATTTCATCATGGATATGTGCTTTGGTAAACTATGGATGTCCTTGAAGTCCTTAGTCGATGTGTCAAGTTGTCCTTTCGGAAATGACCCTAATGAAATTGAACTTACTCATGCTCACTCAACTCCTAATGCATGTCCTCCTCATGATGTTGACATCATTGGAGAAGATGATGATAGCATGAATAAATTCCTAAATGATTTAGTTAACAATTTTGAAGCTAATGCATCCTTTTATCCATCCATGGAACAACCAACACCCCCTATAATACCACCACTTGAGATGTTTGGTTATTTACATCCTGAAGTTGAAACAAAATTTGAACCTAAGCTCCCTACAATAGGTGATCCTAGCTCCTCTAGTCAAGCAAACGTTCAACCATTCTATGTTAACAAAGTGACAAACACTCCAATCAACCTAGAAGAGACATATGGAAAATGATTCAAAATATTGAGTAAACAAGGATGTGATACAAGTAAACATGAAATTCATCAACTCTTAGAAAAAATTCCAACTGAAGATACAAAAGGATTAGGATATCAAGATACTCCCCTGAATATAAGTGACCTCCTTCTTCAAGAACAATCAATACCTCAAAACAATGATAACAATGACAAGGAGATCTCTGAACCCCCTTCCCTAATCCCAACTAGAGAAATTGGTGAATTGAGCAAGTGTAGAAGGCCTTACAAACTAAGAAATTAAAATTCCCTTTTCTGCCACCTAAAACTGAAAGAAAATTACAAATACTTCTGAACCAAGGACTTATACTATTGCCACCCATGAAAGAAAATATAAGACTATATCCTAAAGGTGCAGATGTTCCACATTTTTGATACCATAAAACTCTTGGAAATAGTACTGATGATTGTCATGCATTCAAAATAATCTTGAGCAAATTCCACTTTGATAACAATGATTATTACCCAAAGATTACATAACATACCATTCCACTCCTTGTCATGTAATAGTTGTAGAATCTTGTATTCTCACCATTACACGATCTTTCCCATCACCTACCTCAGCTCATTCTTGTCCTACACATAGTGGGTGCAATAATTAGATAGCCTTGTATTAGTAATGCATTTTTCGTTGTCCACCATCGATTGGGATGCAAACGATCTGCTCATAGGTTGACTCGCATGTTCCTTACTAGTCCTTTACATTATTGGTTTTTATTTTGTGTGATTACATGTGCGTAATGTGATCCCCCGTACTATTCTTTTTGACGTATCTCTCTCTCTCTCTTTGTGACATTCCTCTATTTGTACCTTCATTCCTCTCTATATCATTAATATTAAATCTTTTTCTTTTATCTTTTCATTTGTCTTGTGTTTTTCCTTTTGGGGATGACACAAGGCATCGAGACATTCATGTTTCTTCCACGTTGACCTGAAAGGTTTTTCTTTGTTTTTGCTCTCTTTGTGTCATTCTTCCAATTCTATGAGTATTTGGGAAATGATGACAGTTTCAAGCTCTCTATAAACATTGTAGCATGAACATATTGACCCCAAATCCATAGATCCCTCATGTGTGTGGAGTTTCATTTTGGGGAAACCTCTATTTTCTTTTGCATGACATAGCTTTATTTGGAAACATATGACTTGGCATAGGGCTTTCCAAGTTCGCTCTCATGTCTTGTTTATTGTTAGCATTTATCATTTTCTACTTTAAAGTAATTGCTCACAGCATGGTGTTTAGCAATTTCTTTAAACTGGGGCATACATTGGTATTATTCTTTTGTATTTCATGTTTCATTGTGTAGTATTCTTACTACATGCGATGCATCTTTCACTTTGTGGTGACATTGGGTGTGATGTCCTTCAAGAGCGTGATCTCTCTCAGCATATTATATTCCTCTTAGTGGCTTGATGCAGCACACTGCATCCCCTAAGTTGTGAATATTTTATTCTTTGATTGGTCCTCTCTTGGAGACATTAGGCACAATTTTCCCCAAGTTAAAGAACTTACGTGAACTAAACAAGACTCCTTTGAACGTTCCTTATTTTCGCATTTACATGTTTGGTTATATGGCCACCTTGCATAATACACTTTGCATGCCTGTGGAGCCATTTTGTTTGTTCATGAGTTCCAAGCATACAAAGCTTTGCTTGCCTCATGAAGCTCAAACTTCATTATTGTGTGGCACCTTATCAAAGTTATCAGGAGGTATAACTTTGGTATGTTTTTATGGGAATCCCAACTAATGCATGAATTTCCCATAGCTAATCGTGTGTGTGTGAGTGCATACCATCCATGTGTGTATGTGTCTCACCTCTTTTGGATCCTCACCCAGTGGACAACCTGAAGTTCCATTTCCTTAGAGTGAGTGTGCATTTTTCGGACAAACAACCTAGATCTGATCCACATCATGCTGGAAAAATGGTCGAAGCTTGATCCACCCCTTTTGTTTTATTTTTCTTTTCTCATTATCTTTGGCAGTGTATGTTTGTGCCTTAATAATGCTCTTTATATCATTTTCATGTGTGCTCTTTTGTGCCTATGTTGGTTAACCATGGGATCTTGATCCTGGGGGCTTGATCACCCCTCTTAATTGTTGTCATCCCATATTATTGGCATTAGTACAATTGGAACCATCTTGAATCAAGTTTGTCTACTTTAGAGTGAGTTTGAAGCAAGTTCATCCTCTCACTAAAGTGGGGGCTAAATGTAGTGTCAAAAAATGTCATCAGTGAAATTTTCACACTTGGTTAGGTCCTTGTAAAATTAATCTTAATGATGACTTGACTTAGTGCTGTAATGTGTTTAACACACTCACATTAGGTCTTGGGCCCTTATAAACTAAATAAACCTAATCATACCTTATTTAGAGTGTTGTAAAATGTTGTAACACACTTTCACACTTTTCTAGTGTTTTATTAAATAATTGGGCCTCTTTATGCCTTAATTGGCCTCATTTTGCATCTAAAAACCTTAATTTATGCATCTTTTTGAGGATAATCCTGACATAAACCAACATCCAATCATAATTTAGGTGTTTTTAGGTTGTGTGGCCTAGATTTAGTGATTTGGGACTCATACGCCACCTCGAGCATGAGTCCCACTTAGGGTTTTGGGTCATGATTTGGATTTTACACCTTTCTAAGCATTTTTGAAAATGGTCCCATAATTTATGCCTAATGGGACTCATACGCCACCTTGGGCATATGAGTCCTATGTGGTCTAAAATTAAAATTAATTCAAATTCTTGACCGGATTATATCCTCCTAGATCTGGTGTCAGCTTGTAGTGTTGTAATTTAAGGAAATATGGCATAATTAAGTATAAATACAAGTTTCTTTCACTCATTTTACACCTAGCAAGTTGAATGAGAATCCTTATAGCAAATTGGAGTTCACAAGAGTATTCAAGTGTTTACAAGAGTATTCAAGGTTAGATTATCAAGTGCTTTAGAGCATTATTCAAGCATCAAACATCATGTTAAAGTCTTTGTGCATCATGTTTGTTTTTGAGCTAACATTTATGATGTAGGGTTTCATGATTCAAGCTAGCATTCAACTCAAGATCTATCAAATTCAAGCAAGATTCAAGATCTACATCCATTGGAGCCACTTCATACATCTTTGTAGCACTTTATTGCTAGAGTTTGGTGAGTTGCAATATCATATTTTGTTCATTCATCATTCTCCATTCCTATTCCATTTCATTTCAAGGTTTGATTACCAAAACGGGTTTCGACCAAGGAAAACCCCTTTCTACTAACAAAACAATATTTTTCCCTCTCTTTAGTGTGTGATTTGCAAGTCTAGGTTGAATACACATTGAAGAGAAAGTTTGGAGAAAGTTGTCAAAGTGTTCAAAGTTGTCACATTGCATTGAAGATCATTGGAAGACTTCTACAGGTTACAAATCATGGTTTCAAATCCAGAAATCAATTGGAAAGGAAAGAGCAGGCATTGAGGAGAAAATTCAAAATTTGAAGTTTCAAAAAACCCTAACTAGACTAATACATCAGTTCTGGAGTATGAGTCCTAGTATAGGTCATTTTCTAGATTTTTAGAGTTCCAGACACCCTTTTGCCAAATTTCAGTTTCTACCCAAAAACCCCAATTTGGTACTAAGTCACCCAGACTGGTGTATGAGTCCCATCAAGATTTAAAATTAGTGTTTTCAGTATTTCAGGCCTTCATCTTGTATGCAACCTAAAATGGTCACCTAGACTTTGGGCCCCATTTATTTAATTTGTCAACATCAACTTTCTGAATCAATGATTGTCGCATTTTCAAATCAAATTTCTTAATCAATTCATAACTATTTCAAATGTTTCAATTTTCCCTAAGGTTTGAATGCTTCATTAATTTTATTTAATCAAAAGAAATAAATCCCTTTTAATAAATAAAATAATGTTATTTAATTGAAGTTAATATTACTTAAATAAAATGATGCTATTTAATTAAATCTATTTTAATTAAATAATTTTATTTATTTTATTAATATTCATTTCTAAATTACATAATCTTATTTTATTTTATTAAAGAGATATTATCATCTTAAATTAAATAAAATAAATGAAATATCCTCTCAAGAATATCCTGTGATGAAAAAAAAAAAGGGAAACAAATCAGTTAAAAGAGAAATAAACTAAAAAAAGAATTCCAATCAAGATTTGTTTCTATTTTTCTATTTATCCCACATTGTTTCTGAATTTGCCTTCAATTCTACTTTTGCCTATAAAATGAGCCCTCTCATTCTCATTTCAAAAAAAAAAAAAAAGAATCACGAATTTTTACATCAGACTTATGCTGCAAATTTGAATTTTATCATTTGAGATTACATTAGTTTGATTATATAAGCATCTTATTTTTAGAGCATATAGTTTAATATTGCATTTTAGCTTAATCTTCATAGTAAATTAATTTGCAAAATAATTCATTTATGGCATTGCATGTAGATTAAGTTTCATTTCAATAAATTAGTTTGGTTTATTACATTTTACAGTCATTTAGATTAGTTTTCATTGTTGCATTGCAAGAATCAGATTCATGGAGATTGGCATTCTTGCTTCTCCTTCTTGAATCTCGCTCAGATTGTATTTGGTAGGGTATGGGTTAACTGGGGCCACAACATCAATCTCGCTTTCTCGGATAGCCGGAATTGATTTGCAAGGACTCATTATTGAGTATCCTTGCATGCAACGATTCACGAAGTATAACATATTTTCAGTTATACATTTTGGCCCCACCGTTTTTAATTTTTAGTTTTTAATTTAATTTAGTTTTAATTTAGTTTTTAAATTTCGTTTTTAATTTAGTTTAGTTTTTAATTTAGTTTTTAATTCAGTTTTAATTCAGTTTTTAATTTAGTTTTTAATTTAGTTTTTAGTTTTTAATTTAGTTTTTAATTTTTAGTTTTTTAGTGTAGTTTTTAATTTCGTTTTTAGTTTTGATTCATTAATCCAGCTTCCACTCAGTTGCAGGAAAAACGATTTCTGGGTTTTGTAGCCAGGGTCAAAATCCGATCTGGGTATCTTTCAGTTTTTTGATTTCTTTCATAGATCTGAAGAAAACATTACACAAAAACCGTCGCGCGTCATTTTTTTCAGCTGGCTAAAGATTTAAAAAAATTATTTTTTCATCTTCTACTTGCTGGATTAAAAAACGATTTCTGGGTTTTATTTTTTGCTTCAAAAAATTTCTGGGTTTCTGTTTTTATCTACTCATTATAAACAAATTTTTCAGAAATCAAATTTGAAGATTTTTATGCATGTTTTTAATTTAGTTTTTAATTTTTAGTTTTTAATTTAGTTTAGTTTTTAATTCTAATTTAGTTTTTAATCTTAATTTAGTTTAGTTTTTAGTTAGTTTGGTTTAGTCTTTAATTTATATTTTTAAATTAGATTTTTTTTAGTTTCTAAAATTCAAATTAGATTTTTTTAAACTTTGTTAATTTAAAGTAGATTCTTTAATTTTGTTAATTTAAATTAGATTTTTTTACTTTAGATTTTTTAACTTTATTAATTTAAATTAGAATTATTAATTTAGATTAGATTTTTTTAAAATTTAGATTAGATTTTTTAATTTTATTAATTTAGATTAGTTTTGTTTTAAAGTTTTAGTTTAGTATTAGATTAATTTAGTTTAATTTTAGTTTTGTTAACTAATTCTTCTTAGATTTAATTTTGACTAGATTAAATTAGATTTTTTAATTCTGGTTCTTCTGAATCATTTTTTCACAGCATAACAGTTTCTGCAGGACGCCAGTCAGAGAACTTGAAACACACTAACGGTTTGATTGCAGGACGCATGACAAAGACTTGAAAACAAACACTTACGCTTGTCAAAGATTTTATTTAAAAAAAAAAAAAAATTGTGTTTGTTTTCTTGTTTTTCAATTCACATAGTCTAATTAGGGCTTCGTTAAAATTCTTAGGAGTTTCGATAGTGAGTAGGGAATTTGGCTCTTTGTTACATGGAGGTGATGACCATGGACAAATCCAGGCTCCTGATGATCTTACTAATATGACGAACTCTTAGGGAGCGGAGCAAGGTAGTGAATCTTTAGCACTTTCACTCGTCAGGGGATTATGCTCTTCTCTCATTGAGAGAATCAGAAACCCAAAAGCGTGTGGATTTGGTGAAGTGAAACTAGCTCGGTGATTAAGGTTGTTTAGCATGTTTGGGTAAAGAGACGGGCTAGAGAAGTATGCTCTTCTCCTTTTGGGAGAATCAGAAAATCAGAAACCCGAATCCGAGCCATGTCCAGTGTCACCTTTAGAGGGTCTGCCGGAAGTTGAACCTCCGGGAACGACCCAAGTGAGTACACACCTATCGCCGGTGATTCCACCTCACTATAATAAAGAACGTCTTGTTGAGTCTAAAGACTCCAAGACCATAGTAACTTTTTTCCATGACTTGGACGATCATCATGGAAAAGCTCTGCTTATTGCACTGAGCGGCGCCGCTCCGAGCCCTGCTTCGGGGGTGTGATTTTCAGTGTTGGTGTGGCTGCGAGGCCCAAGCTCTGTATCAGAGGCACCGAAGGTTATTGTGAACGGAAGCCAAGTAAAAACCTCTTAGTTAGTTGCCTACCCGGTTCACCTCCGAAAGGAGTCATAATCTTTGCGCAAGGAGGGGGAAGAATCTCTCCGTATGTTGATCATACACAGATTCCCATCATAGGCATACACTGGACGTTTGGAGGCGGTTGCGACCTGGCCCCTGCTACAAGGGTAACCTTTGAACGTACCTGTTGAGTCCTTGGAAACACCAAAAACACGGGCGCCCTCTAGGGGGTGACACGGCTGTGTGAGGTGCACGTATGCGCATAAGCAATGGGGCAAAGGTTTTGACTTCTCACCATTTTCTTTGGTAGGGATAGCTATGTGTTTGTTTTTGAGTCTTAAACATTGTCCAAACATCTTCAAACAAGACTCCCCCGATACTATCAAGTTGCTTTGTCCTTGATAGATCTGTTATTGACTACTTTTTGTATCACAACTTGTCTGATTGAAACCTATGTGCTTGATCAAAATCTGTGGATATACTTGCTTAATCTTTGCAAACAAACAACAAACTGAAATACTGAGTTCTTCGATTAAGTGACTTGTCCCAGTTTTAGAGACCTGTTCTGTATTTAGGGTTTATGTGTCGACCTTTTGAATTAGTGATCCTTGATCTCATAAGCGATTTTGCTTAAGATTGGCAAATTAGGAATTGTTCCTGTCAAATAGATAAATTTTTAGACTCTTTGATAACACACTTGGAGAGTGCTAGTAGTCTCCTTGTCCACCCATTTTCATACAATTCAAACTCAGTACACTTTGTGTAAGTCATCCTCCTGATCCATATGTGCTAGGGTATTCACCCAAGAATTGAGCACCTCTGTGTTGTTGGTTTGTGTACCTATTTGCAACAGTTCTATTTCACCATCTCTCTCTGACAAGAGAAAACTTTTACTATCCTAGTTTGGTATTGACGCTTTAGAATTGTCTATTTACTTGAACTCTCCCTTTCATGTCAGTCACAACAAGATATCAAGTGAGCCAAGGAAAGCGACCTCAGATAGTCTTTAACCAACTACCCCCAGTTCAGACTCGTCAAAAGAGAAAGGAAAAGGAACCAATATTTGACCAGTCACCTAGGAGTCAGTCTGAAACCTATTTTGACCCAAAGAGCCATTTTAGTGACTTGAGTACCCCCTCAACACCTTCCCACTCAGGTATGGATATGAGTTATACTGTCACTCGGCGGAGAGGGAAGCCATGGATCAAAATCTTGATGATATCTATGAACAACACAGAAACAACATGATATTTGGAAATTCTTCTCATGATGATCAACCTGGTTCACCCCTCATTAATACAAGATATTTGGATGCCCATCAACGGGATGAAAGGTATAAGAGACGAGCTCACCAAGAACAATGGTCACAACACGAAGACCAAGACAATGAACCTCGCGATGCTCATGTCAATACAACGTATACCAATGACTTGTTCAAACAGTCTAGACCAAGCTCACCACTTCAACATACCTCAAGGTTCACAAGTGATAGGCTTAGAAGAATTGAACGCGAAAAGAAAGCCTTTCTAGATGAACAAGCTGCAAAGCAAGAAAAGTTTAGACAACTTGAGGAAGAGAGCCAAGCTTTATTGGAAGTACAAAGGAAACTCACTCAAGAGGAGCAAGATAGGCATTAGCCCACCAATTAAACAAACAATACAATACAAGGGGTGCTAACAGTGGACATAATTCTCCTCCCTCCACCCCTTCTAGAACACCAAGAAGTAGAAGGCGGTCAAGCACCCCTTCTAGATCTCCTAGTCCTAGAGGAAGAAGGGCCTCTCAGTATGCTCACTATAGGAGGCAAACTCCTCTCAGAAATTCAAGACCACACTCCCAACATGTACATCCCTGGTTCCCAACATGGAGGTGGTAGCTCACATTATGATTTTGATACTCAAGACTTCATGCGAATACAACAAGAGCCTATCTTCCAACAGTATGTGGAGAGGTATTTGGAACAAAACAAAGATAAGTTCTTGGAAAGTCTAATCAACAAGGGTGCCAGAGTCCCTTATAATTTTGATGTGGACAACAAAATACAAAAGCAAAATCCCTCTCAAGAAGAAGAAATCCGCCAAATGAAGCAAATGATGGAGAAAATGATGCAACCTAAGAGCTCATTCTCACTAGACTCAATTTGTCCTAATCCATTCGACAAGAGTGTGAGTATGAAAGATTTTCCAAAGAGGGTGGAATTCCCACAATACGATAAATATGACGGCAGTGGCACCACCACTCAACACGGCTGCTATTGAGTTTCAACGTATTCTGCCAGTGAATGCGTGGAAGTCGAACGGATCGATCGGCACTACGCCCAACGCTTCAAAGATTTGAGCGAGAATGACCCGGGAATGTTAGCCGCCAGTTACTATAACCGTAACGAAAAAGAAGAGAAAGCGTAGCGACCACAGTGCGTCAAGACATAAAACCTTGATGAGCAAATCGTCCCAGACTGTAATGTTTCTGTGGGTGATCGGTGAAAGGAAGAGTCAGTTGTGATCAAGGTGGTTAATCTGGCAAAGTGCGGACTGAAGAGAGCTGAACATGATGTAAAATCTGCGTGCAAGGAGGCCTGCATTAATGTAAAGTGTCTCGAGGCAAAGAGGCAGATAATGCATGAAGAATGTAAGGCCGTTGAAGCAAGAAAGAGAGAAGACATTAGGGCGGATCAACTACTTCAGATTGTTGAGGAAACGAACAAAGCGGCCTCTGCGCGGATGCTCCCGCGGGTTCTCATCGTCTCTAGAAGAACCCTCCGTAAGAACAAATTTGTCGATTTCGTAGGAGAGTACCTCTTGGATTTGATAGCCAACTATGGAGCAGTTACGATTATTGTACCGAGAGTCTCAAGCATACAACAGCTGCTAGACGCTTTTGATCCCTTTCATGGAGTTTTTTGTGAGGGGGAGGACGTCGACCCTGCCCTCTACGAGAACGACAACCAAAATGGTTTATCCCATGGTGAATTGGATGAAATACATAGGTTGCATAACAGTGACACCGTCATACACAGAGCAAATGACTCCATTCAGATCTAATTATGTTTTTTTTATTGGAAACTTTGAAAAGCTATTATTCATATATATAATATTATATACATAAAAAAAAAAAAAAAAAAAAAAAAAAAAAAATGCTCTTGGTGAGAACCTGGAAACAGCGCCTTGGTAGCAAAATACAAAAAATAAATAAATATAAAAAGTCCTAAAAAAAAATTTTCCAAGTGGTGAAAACCTGGAAATAGGCGCTACTTGAGGCCTTTGCATCCCTATTTCTTAGCATGCATCCTCGACACTTAGCCTTTCTCCATCATGCCTTGTCCTTATTGCCTTGGTTTGGAATTGGTCTTTGTCTTTGTCTAGGGGCATCACTGTGTTAGCTTTGGTCTCTTGGATATGCTTGTCTTTAGGACACCTCGCAAACGGTGTTTTTCAACACTAACCCAACTGTGTTTTTCAACACAACCCCTGACATCGTGTGTTTTTCAACACTTCATCTTATCTAGTTCAGTCATGTGATCTTACCTACTTGCAAGCATTCGATCCTTATCCTTGGAACTCAGTATCAGTTTACACACTTAAAAATTTTTAATTGCAACACTTAATGCTCGAGATATGCCATGATCTTTTCTTTGTGTGTTGACTGATATTGATTTTCATTGAGTGTCCTTGTCTAATAAGTCTCTCCGTGATGCATAGCTAGAGGACTTGGGGCATGGGGCATGTTTTTATTTGCTTTCTACTTATGGGTGTTGTCTTGAACCTCTTCAGTATCTCTTGTTGTCTACTTGACACACTTAAGAGATTTATGGCATCATCCTTGAATGTTTTTGCACAACCATTCTCATGGTAATCTTGGCGTTTATGTCTTGATGCGAGCATGGTTTTGCTACATTAAATTGGGTAAGCTAACATTGTAGTCATCTTGACCTTCATGTCTTTGATGCTCATGTTAGAATCTTTCCACATTCCAAGCTGATATAAATCACATTCATATCTTCATAGTTGCGTTTGTGACTAGTGATGATTGTGTGATTGTCCGATGTCCGGTAATAATGGCCCAATGATGAAAATAAGTTCTCTTACATTCTCTAATGAATGATGAACACACAAAAACCTATGTTACCCTATTGCAAGTACACCTTTGCATTTTCATGTAGCTTGCATTATTTAGACTTCATGTTAATTTGCACTTTTAGGCTGTATTATGGGTTTGAGAGGGTTTTCTTCATCTTTCTTGTGGATTTTTCATCAACTGTGATCACGTTCTTCATTTCCTTATCTTCTTTCGTGATCTCAATCGAAATTCCCTATCTTAAACAGTTGATTGATTTTGATGCATCCTCTTTATTGAGGCAGATTCTCTTCCTTCTCTCCATTTCTTTCCATTTCTTCCAAACTTCTATCTTCCATTCAATTTCACACTTCTTTTCTTCTAATTCAACCTTAGGGCATAATTTTTCTTTTGCTGATCTACCTGGTTCCGTGATTCTTATATTTTTCATCTTACATCAAGAACCTTATCTTTTGTTTGATTTGATCAAATTTTTCAATTTATTATTTCTCCTCTATCTCATTTCGATTTCGATCACGAGGGGGCAGTACCTATCAAACTTCAATCCTTGATTCAGCTTTATCAATTTATCAATTACTTCTCTTGGGGCAACCTTGCTTGAGATTCTTATCTCTCACTTTGGATATGATCCCGAATCGACCTCATGTTCAAAGGCCTTTTGTTTATGTTTGTCCAGATGTGATCCCGAGTCGACCTCACATCTGAGTTGTTTTGTGATCCCAAATCGATCTCACATTGCAACTTCATTCTTTGACTGCATGTGATCCCAGTCGACCTCACATTAGTCAAAGAGGGGCAAATGTATGCAACCTAAAATGGTCACCTAGACTTTGGGCCCCATTTATTTAATTTGTCAACATCAACTTTCAATCAATGATTGTCGTGATTTTCAAATCAAATTTCTTAATCAATTCATAACTATTTCCAAATGTTTCAATTTTCCCTGTTTGAATGCTTCATTAATTTTATTTAATCAAAGAAATCCCTTTTAATAAATAAAATAATGTTATTTAATTGAAGTTATTACTTAAATAAAATGATGCTATTTAATTAAATCTATTTTTAATTAAATAATTTTATTTTTTTATTAATATTCATTTCTAAGTACATAATCTTATTTTTTATTTTATTAAAAGAGATATTATCATCTTAAATTAAATAAAATAAATGAAATATCCTCTCAAGAATATCCCGTGATGAAAAAAAGGGAAACAAATCAGTTAAAAGGGAAATAAACTAAAAAAAGAATTCCAATCAAGATTTGTTTCTATTTTTCTATTTATCCCACATTGTTTCTGAATTTGCCTTCAATTCTACTTTTGCCTATAAAATGAGCCCTCTCATTCTCATTTCAAAAAAGAAGAAAGAATCACGAATTTTTACATCAGACTTATGCTGCAAATTTGAATTTTATCATTTGAGATTACATTAGTTTGATTATATAAGCATCTTATTTTTAGAGCATATAGTTTAATATTGCATTTTAGCTTAATCTTCATAGTAAATTAATTTGCAAAATAATTCATTTATGGCATTGCATGTAGATTAAGTTTCATTTCAATAAATTAGTTTGGTTTATTACATTTTACAGTCATTTAGATTAGTTTTCATTGTTGCATTGCAAGAACATGATTCATGGAGATTGGCATTCTTGCTTCTCCTCTTTGAATCTCTCGTTCCGAGATTGTATTTGCAGGGGTAACAGGGTTAATCTGAGGGCCACAACATCAATCTCTGCTCTTCTCGGATAGAGAGCTGTGAATTGATTTGCAAGGACTCATTATTGAGTATCCTTGCATGCAAGGATTCACAGAAGTATAACATATTTTCAGTTATACACATCTAGTCTTCTTCAGATTTCTAGGTGCGCACCTTTTATCTTGCAATATTCTATTTTGATTTATATACATTTTTAGGTCATTTAGTGAAGTATTGCATCATATTAGGGTAAGCATTAGATCCTTCATTTCATTTGTCTTTCCAAGCCATAGCTTGGTGGTGAACCCCTCATTAGTTTATAATTAGACCCTAGGACAACCCTATTGCAAGATCTCTTTCTCCTTTGCATACCTAAGATTGAGATCTCTAGGGTTTTCCTTGAATGAGAGAGTGTGAAGATTGCTATTCTATCTCCCAAGCATAGAACAAACAAAATTCCACCTTTCACATTTAAATATATAAAATGATCTTAAATATATGATCCACATGAGTAAATTACAAGGGCCAACAAGTGATTTTAGCAAGATTTCAAAGCACAAATAGATTAGAGATAAGTTCTAGTGAACTATTTAATAAAATATGTTTCACATTTCTTATTGAAGTTTCAAGCTAACACATGTAAAGTGAAATTATCTATGTTCAACAAAATAATATTTAAACTTCCTAAAATCGAAAGGCATATAAAAAATTTAGATAAGAAATTTATGAAATACAAAACTTTCATGTGTGATGCCTTAAAAGAGTTATTGGTCAATCCACACTAGTTTCAAAAAAATTCCTATACTAGGTGAGGAGGCGTCCATTTTTTTGGAACTAAATGTGAACTTAAATATAAGTGCATGCAAAGTAACATTATAATTGTGCCATTAAGGAGGTTTGGTGCAATAGAAGGGAATGAAACCTAAAGATACAAGGTGGGATATCTCCAACATTCTATCCAAGTTTACACATGTCAAGATTTGAGGATAAATATTTTTTTATGGAGGAAGCAATTTTAAGAACCCTCATTATAATATATGTAATTTATGGTAGTACTTATTATTGACTTGGGAACATATTTCTTGAAATCCAAGTGCTCAATCTACTAAATTAGAGTAAAAGTATTTATCTCATATGTATGGGTACCTAGTAGTAGTTGACTTTACTTAGACTCTATATGAACTATAATGATCTAGTAAGTGTAAAGAATCTTGAATATATTATATTTGAATTTTTTATTCTATTGGATGATTCCCCCCTAAAAGTGGTGCCAAAACATTAATACATTCTAATTTTATTTTTATATGTGTGCATGTATTTTCCTTTTTAATTGAGATCTATTATAACATGTTATACTGTATAGGGTCTTATTTAATTAGTAAGCTAGGGTGCTCACCACAATATTGTCTGCAAATAAATGTAAACTACCCAAATATGTTGATCCATAGGTCTAGAAAAAGAACCAGCAACTGGCTTGGAGGACCTTGTGTCTCACTCAGTCCCATGAGAATCTGCAATCTCTTCTCTAGTCTTATCTTTTTGAAGCACCCATTTTACTAGCAATGTGCAAGGATGTCATCTTTGGTTTTTTTGGTGAACACCCTAGTTTACTGATTATTGTTTACTTTTCTCATCCCAATTTGTACATCTATTTACTTTTTAGTAGATGGACTAATTGATCACATCTTTTGGTTTTCTGCTAGCAACTTTTTCTCTATATAGTCTTGTACTTAACTTTAAGAACCTACCATGATCCCGGAGCTAACCTGTTGGCTTTTGTGGCGAACACTCTATGTACTAATTACTGTTTACTAAACCTCCTAGTTTTCATTGCTACTTTCTCATTTGTAGATAGAATAATTATTCACTTATCCTTTAGTTTTCTTCTAGGTACTCTAACTCTATTTAGTCTTGTACTTAACTCCAAGAACCTATTATGGGCCTAGAGATGACCTGCTATTATAATATCTCCTTTCTATCAAATATAAATTTTCCATTTGTTTGAATAGATATTTCCAATATTTCATAGTGTAAGAACTATGAGGAAGGAATGCAATGAGTATCTAGTAGATATTGGAAGGATTTTTTTATTTGACTTCATAGTTCTAGTAGTCAATAATACAGCTAACACGCACATGCTTTTATTGTGGGAAAGAATGTGAAAAGACTTGAAGTGATTTTCCAGTAGAATCATTTCTTTCATGTAGTATTCAGTTAATGGAAACCAATTAAGTCTAGATATTTTTACCTATTGGATTAAGGAAGTCCTTTTGATGTCAAGAATCTCCTTTAAATCGCCTCCATTATTTTTCTTATACAACTAGAATGTTTAAACAAAAACCTTTTGGTGTGCTTAATGTGTGTTTTTTCTTGATGTAAACTCCCATTTTGGGTGCAGGCAACGTGTGTTTTGTTTTAGAGTCTTTTGAGCCTTATCTAGTTAATGCCACTAGTGTCAAAAATATTTAAGGCATTTTCAACAATCCATATTTCACATATCCCTGTTATCAAAACATTCCATGAGACCACATTTCTTTGAGGAATTTTTCCAAACAGATCATAGTGGAACCACCTCAAGTAGAAAAGTGTATACATTCTCATAGAATGCCATGATTGAAAGATATGCACAAAATGGATTTGTTGAAAATGGTTTAGAAAATTTCAAGAAAATGCAATTTATGTTCAACCCTTGTTCCAAAGCTCCCATTTTGAGACATGTATGCGAAATGTGGAAGAATTAACCAAAAAAACTTGACACAAAGTAGGAGAACCAACCTAGAAGTCGTTGGTCACACGAGAGGGTGATGCTCATGGCTCAGGGTGGTGATATCCTCGACCTTGTAATGTCAAAGTTCACCCAGGGGGTTTAGGGGTTCATTTGTTGCTTACAACAAAGTTAAAAGGACACTGTAAAAAATGACAGTAAAGTTTTATTAAAAAAACCCTAATTTGAGGGTTCGAGCGAACCCACATTTGCTCAAACCCCATTTTTTAATTAAAAAAATCTATGTTCTAGGGTTCAAGTGAAGCTAGGCTATAGGAGGTTTGCTCGAATAGGGGGTTTGAGCGAACCCTAAAAGTTGTTCGCTTGAACCCTTTAGTTCGAGCAAACCCCCTAAAATTCTTCAAACTCTGAAAATGCCTTTTTCCTTCCTCAATAGAATTGTAAACCAGTTTTGTGGGTTTACTTGATACTATTAGGAAATAAGAAGCTTTCTCCATAGAAGAGGAAGCAGAGATTGCATTGTTAGGATCAGGGTTCAACCTACATTGGGAAGCCCTTGCAATCTAGGCCCTTTCCCTAAATACAAACAAGCCATTGATTGTTGAAGCATCAAAGGGTAAAGGTATCAAAGGCATCTTGATTGTAAAAAGGGTCTCTGACACCTCTACCCCTGAAGCTGCCACATGAGTGGTAGATGTTTCCAAATTTAATGAAGCTAATATTAGAAGCTTTCAAGATAGATTTAATACAATTTTGAAGGAACATAATGATCTCATGAAATATTACAACCAACCATAGGTATTATTGGCTCAAAAAAAATCCCTTCCCGAAAGTGTACATGAAGCAGGGTCCTCTTCTCCAACTCACCCTTCTCATGTGATGATTGAAAACACAAAGCTTAAAGAAAAGATTTAAATGCTGGAAGAGCACTTGAAAAATGCTCAACAGAATTAGGTAAAGGAGAGTGTCTACATTGCAACATGCATCCTAGAACATAGACTGTCTAAAATCTTAAGAAGGCTAGAAAATACCCGTGTGTCATACCTGAATTTGAGAAATGCCATTACCAAAATTGGTGGCGATAAAAAACATATCAAATGTATATTTCAAAAATGGAATCCTATATTTTCATCTTTAGAGGGTATGTATAAGGGATTTTCAAACACATAAGAACTTAATTTTGATATTGTTAAGTTGGCATAGAATAATAAAGGGTATTTGGAAAATATAGTTGAATTTGCACAAGAAAAAATGAACTCTTCCATAAATATTGACAAAAGGGTTATACCCTGCCTATTAGAAGATAATGAGGAGTTGAAAACCATAAAGAAATGGAAGGATAGTTTTAATATTGTAATCCCCACAATCCTCCCTTTAATTTGCAAAGACAAAAAACTTGATTTAAATCAACTTGATTCCTATTCAGATAGGATGGTCAATGCAGAAAAAATGATGGAAACTTTTTGTAAAGAGACTAGTGCTTTACTTGATGCCACGTATCATTAAAATTTGGAGAATGCAGAAAAGCTCGTAGCTCATGACTAGCCTTTTGAGAATATGTTTAAGGCATGGAACAAAAAGTATATTTTTTACCCGATCTCTGAATGGATCCATGCTTTTATTCCTAAGCCTCCTGTCTGAGAATTTGATTGTCAAAAAGTTTTGGGATGAGGCTCTTCACTTATTTTCTTGTTGCTTCCCTTATGTTATAAAAGGGAATCCCAATCCTCATTCAAAATTTCAAAGTGTTCTGATTTTTTTTATCTTTCATCTCATTCTTTGTAAGCTTTTTTTGAATAGTTTAAGCTATTTGGTAGCACAAACAAGAAATGTTGTAATTTTTCTCTGTGAAAACAAAAAATGATTTAAATACTCGAGTGTAAATTTCTTTCATTTTGAATATCGACCTATCTTGCTCTCCAACATTGTCTTCACTATCATTTGACTCAAAATAATCAAGTGTTATTTATAAGTTGTCATATCACATCATGTGTTTATGTTATGGATGTTGAACTATTAGCTTTTGTTCAAGGAATCAATTAATATTCCTTTCAATTATTTATCGAAGATTGTGTGAATGGAAATGCAATAGGAATTTATAAGTAGTATCATAAGTATTGTTCTTTGCTTGGTTTCTCATTGTAAGGTGGTGAGATTATAAGAAGACATGAGTTGGTTTGTTTTAGGAGTATACTTCATTTTCTAACTCAGTTGTGCATAATGCTCTAATCAAAACAATTCATAAACTATTAAAAATGATACAAAATCACATATCAAATCAAAAATCAAAATTTTACTTTTACTACAAATTATATATTTTATACACAAATCCACACTAGCAAGGAAACATTAACCACTGATTTCAATGATGAATCATTGAGTGCACGTAAAACTAATCAATGTAATAGAATTAAAATATGAAATTATTAATAATATGCTAATGTACTCAATCTGATTCACAATTTTATGGAATATAATATAAAATATCATCAAATACAGTTTGCTATATGATTCATGAGGTGCAGTATAAATACCTAAAAATTTCCAATTCACTTCCATTTTCCAAATCAAATCAAGATCCTCAAACTAACCCTGCATTATTGTAGGAAAATGATGACATCACTATCTCAGTAGTGCAGGCGTGTGAGAGATGCTTGATCGTTAATCGTTGATCTCAATCATAGATTTTCATCAGAAAATATTTGACACTAGACTTAGGACATATTAAAGTCTTTGATACTCCATGAAACTTGTAATCACTTAGGTGGAGGGGTTAGTCACCATGATGACTCCAAAGGCTTAAGTCATAACTTAATCGACCTTCAAGTGTCGGTAACGAGTCAAAAATAAAATATTATTTTCGATATCATGACTTTAAGTGATGTAATAAGTAATAAAAGCTTAACCTTTTATATTTGGAAATCTAATGGTTCTAGTCTTATTCTGAAGATTTGAATTTGCAAGTCTAGTGCTTCAAGCTTTTTCTTCTGGAATGCAAGTATAGTCGTCCATCGAAAATTCATCGAACAATTGTTGGTTACATTAATTTGCACTCACATATGGCTTCATACATAATAAATATGTTGACACTTGTCCCCATTCCAGATACTTTATCAAGGAATTTGGATATGTGGAAAATTTCTCCCAGAATATAACAATATATAGCATTTCATATTTTCGCCTCCCACACTATGACTTTTTATAAGTATACGAGTCTATTTCGCCAATGAATTTTTCTATTGGTTTGAAATTATGTTTAATTCGCTAATATTTTTTATTGGCTTCAAAATAGGTTTAATACGCTAATACATTTTATTTTTTTTGGATTGAAAATATGTTCTAATTAACAAAAATATTCTAATAGTTTGAGTAACTATTTAATTCACCAATAGAAATATTTTATTGGTTTGAAAACAAGTAAAAAAATGCCAATGGAAATATTTTATCGCAACATGTGTCTAGGCCACCTGGGAATGCAAAAAAGATTAGGAAGGAAAATAATCAAAGCTTAACAAAATATTAAAGAGACACTCTTAGAAAAAGGGGATGCCTGACTCATGACATCAATACCCATAACTAATAACTTAAACACTAGTCAAAAAGTGAACGATGTTAACAACAAAACATAAGAATTCCATGGTTTTAGAATAATATGATTTTAGAAAGCCCTAGGTTGCAGACCTAAAGACCCTAATTTAATCAGTTGAGGATTACCAAGAATTTTACATTTCAAACCGTACTTGATATTTTATATTGTATTTGATAATTTATATTGTATTCCATGAAATTATGCATCAGAATGAATAAAATAATATGTTATTATTAATTTCATATTTTAATTGGGTTAAACATGTACTGAGTGATTCATCACTCAACTCAATTCTTAACAACATATTAACTATAGTAGCATATACAACAATGAATACCAACAATCACTCAATGTGTATCTAGTAGATCAAACCAGAGTTTTTCTTCAATTGACAAAATAAACAATACAAATAATTGGACATCAACAAATTGTTGAATTTGTACTTTTTATTGATTTTCAAATGAAGAAATACATAGAGGCTCGAGAAATGAAAAATATTTCTCAAAGACAACTCCGCATAGAGCTAAGCTGGAACTTGAAAACCCATACTATCAATATCAAATCATTCTATCAGCTTTCGTAACAACTTCCACTATTTAGATGATGGAATTTTGATCTATTCTAATTGATATTCTCTAACTTGAAAATCTGTTAGCAATGTATAATTCAAATTTGACTTGAATGTTTTACTCAAATTTGAATTCAAGGTTATTAGCAGTTTGATGGAATCCAAATAGTTAGCCTCATTTGGGTTATGAGGAAACTGCTCCAAATCAATCTTCCTTGCACCCTCCATCTTCTTTCTGAAACCACTCCTTCCAATGAATCACTCATTTGTGTCAAAAGCCTCTGGCAGACCAATCTTTGCCAAGTTCCTTACCTTTTCATCCAGCCTGCTCATCTTTTTTTGAGCCAGATGCACAAATTCCTTTGTTTCACATATTCTCAAACACTTTTGAATGATAGATGACAACATCATTGAAGCATGGATTTGATTATTAATCCCTTTTGATTTCAATTCATTTTCACTGTCTTTGTACACTGTTTATTTAACATGATTTGGTGACTTCTCAATTGTCAATAGACTTTTGTTGTCCATCAAATATCTCATCAACTTCCTCTAATATACTCTCATAGCATCAATCAATTAAAAAAATTCACACAAATGATCAATTCTCTGCATTATTTCCTCCCATATTTTTTGTTTCACATGCCTCATTGTTTCTCTACAAAATGCAATTAACTTATTTTGACAAGAGTTTATTTGATTTTCTGCTTCTTTCAGCTTTGTTGCCAATTTTTCACTTTTCTTTCTCTTTCTCCAATTTTTGTTCTCACTATTGATTTGCTTTCCCCAGGTTTTGTCTTAATTTTTCTAAAGTATATTTTTCATCATATTTCTTTTTTCTCTAATCTAATATTTTATTCATTTCATTCAATTTCACCTTTGTTTGTTTATCCTCTTTTCTTGTCGATATAGAGGCAAATTGTTTTATTCTTTTTCCTAATTCATTGCTCTTTTTATCTATTTCTTTCCTCTTTACTTTCTCATTTGCAAGGTCTGCCTATAAATCTTCCATTTGAATATGAAACCTTTTCTCTCTCTCTTACTTTAATAATGATGTGTACACCAATTCATTATTCTTCTTTGATACATTAATTTTGTCAATATTTTTGTATCCAAAAAAATCTAATTGGAATCTGCTCACCTGAAATTCAGATCAATCCATTTGATTTTTTGGTTTATTTGGAACTGTTGGAACAACAAACATGTACTCCATGATTTCTTTACTTGGGTCAAATGTGGGAAATACACAGATGAACTCTCTAATAGTTGCTTCCTTTCTTTTTTTACACAATTTTGATTTTTTTAAACTCATCATTGTAATCAAAACCTAGGGATGTAGAAATAATGGAATGCTTGAAAGGAAAGGGAATATAAGTAATTGCAGTTGTTGTTACAGCCACACCAACTGTAGGAGTGCCTAGAAATAACTCCTTTGTGGTGGAATTGGTAACTGAACTTGGACCTATCACAATTCTTCCTCTCTTCAATATGCATCGATCACTAGGTGTTTGTGTCATTTCCTATATATTGTCAGCCTCTTGTGTGTAATTTGCTATTATAGTACATGTTCACTACTAGTAGTACTAAAACCCATACCATCCTCACTAGTGGCAATGTTAGTTGCATTAGTATCTCCACCATGGGCATGTCCTAGTTGTGATTGTATCTGAGCATGAGGATTAGGACTTGAAGCTTTAACAAAATGAATTGTTTCAGTTGTACTTGCATACCGTCGATCTATTTTATTAGCTCCAAGGCCTTGTTTATCAACTGGTTTTCTATGCTCTACATCTACTACTGTATAAGGGCCTTGTCCTCAAGACCCAAAATGACCACCTTCATAACCCATTTTCTCGACTATGACTACTCTTGAAGTATATGCTTGTTTTTTCCCCTCACTTAAACTAGGTTGCACTCTTTATTCTTCTCTATCATCATCCAATTCATCATCATTTTCTTCACATTCATTGTCATTGGGATGCTCTATATTCCACAACTTGTTAAACTTAGAATCTTCTTCGATGTCTCCAAACTCTGCAAGAGTTCTTGGTTAACCTAGATCCTTCCTCATAGACCGAAAGGCAGTAATTTTTTATTGAGACCAATTTTTTCCCTCTACATTCCTTATCTAGAGAATCTAGCATTTTTACTCTACTAGATGGTTTATCACTTTTCTCATAAAAATTGTTGTACCTCTTGATTTGGTAAAATGCCATAATTTATGTTGACAATTCTTGAAAAGAAATTCCTTTCTTAGCAACACTTTTCTCCATTAATATATTTTGACCTCAAACCAGGAATCCTTGCTTTTCAAGTTTTCAAGGGTTTACTTTGATGTTCAATTCTATTTGGAACATTCCTATTGGCCACAATCATTGATTTAATGGTTCCACATGGATCATACTACCAATGACAAATAGCATCAAAATTAAATAAAATGAAAAGATCATGTGTCACATTAAATGCTTTTCTCTCAAATGTGAACCCTCCACATGAAAAAGGTAAAGAAGGAAATACTTAGCTCTTCTTCTACTGACTGAGAAATTATTCTTTATATGTACTCTCCCATCTGCCTTACATATTCCAATGCAAAAAAAAAAATTGTCACATTAATTAGAAGTTTGTATGGATGCACCCCTAATCCATAAAATATTAGCATAGTATATTCTTCCATTAAGTACCAATTAGCCAATTTTATTTATTTTCCTAGTTGAATACAATTTCTACAAGACATAGGCAATCTAGGCATTGTTGTATTTGTAATTTTTTGATACAATGGAGCCAAAAAGTAATCTACAAAATGATTGTAGTTCCTTCTAGATTCATGCATCCTTATCTTAGTGGTCCAATCATATACTGGACACATTTTCTTTCCTCAGGATTCGTATAGGGCTGAATCTAAAGCTTGTTGACCTCAAACATTCTACTAAATTTGAATATGAAAAAGTAGCACAAGTAGGTTGTGAACCTACATGTCTTGGTGGAACCTCCTTTAATCATCAAAAAATGTTTATACATGGATTCTAAAATGTGCTCAAGATAGTTATATTTTACAGGATTTCTAGCACAATGGATATTAAATACCATTTCAAGAAGGCTTGCACCCACTTCTCAATTTCTATCCAGTCCGAGGAAAAATGATAGCATAGAAACAATATCCTGAACCCATGGTCTAAAAATTTTAAAATCATAAGGAGGCTTATGAATACCTTTCAATTTTTTTCTAACTTCTTTGGTATCTTGAACTATTTTATTTAGGAAAATATTTTTCTCCCTCTCATCCACTACTTCATAATCACTGGCAAGCTTTTCTAGGTCAATTTGGGAATTTCCAAATTCTTCGATTGTAAACCCCAACACTTTTCTAAATTATTCTAAATTAATGGATACGATTTCTTCTTTGCTATCTACATTCACAATTGCTCTTTTGTTACCATCATAATTGTATCTATAGACCACAATAGATTCTAGGAAAGGGAAAACCTCATGTAACATCATGCGCCCTAATCCAAGCACCCATAGTGCACTGACACTAGTAAGTTGCATTTGCTTTGCAACCTTATTCTCACATGAAAATCTAAGTTCTAAAGTAAGCCTACCATAGATTTTAGGATCATAAATATCAAGGTATTCATCAATGAAACCTAGGGTTTTAAGCAATCCAACATAATCTATTTTTCTACCTATTTTTTCTTTTCCTTTCCCAACAACTATTGTTCTAGTGGTGGTAGACATGATTGAACAATGAAAAATCCCTCTTAAGTCCTCCTTAACTTTCCTCAAGTCTCTCAAGCTTTCAACCCCAAAGTTTGACAAAATAACAATTCAAGAAATGATGAAACTTAGGAATTATGTCTTTCACTTACCTGAATTTTGATTCTTGAAAACATTATACTCACAAGTGTCAACTGGCTCTTGTTGCACACTACAATGAGCAATCTCAAATCTCCCTCTGTGCTAACTCTCTCACTCAAAAATAAAATCATTTAGCAATACAAAGTAAACTTTTTTTTTGAATATCAAAGTGAATGAAACGTCAACATGTTGCCTTTGGACTACACAATCAGTATATTACATTTTTGTAATCACACTTATAAATAAATTCTCAAACAAATTCTCAACCATTGATCATTGTAAATATGATAGCTATAGGGTGATTTCAGAGGTTTAAGTTCGCAAGCCTGGTGCTCCGTGCATTTCATTCCACAATGTAGCTACATCCATCCATCAAATGTTCATTGAACAGTTGAGTAATTTATGATATAAACAATAAACATGTTTTTTAAAGTTGTATTAAAATTTTATGCACTAGGACCCACAATCCTAATGGAGTCATTGAGATGAACCCATGTTTCCATTCCATCATTCCGTGGAGCAAATACAAGTCCATTCGAAATATCTCGCGACCTCGCATAAACCCTCTAAAACCAAGACATTCATTAGCATCAATGCCAAAGAACCTGTAGCTTAACATTGCAAAGGACTCAATAAACTGACTAATGATACAAAAAATTAGAAAATCAATTCCATTGTGGCCAACCCTAGCAACATTGACAACTTTTAGTGTTTTTTGTCAATTTGATAGCAACTTTTTTTTTCCTTTTTATCGCTTTATGTTTTAAATCTACATTCAAATCTTTCATAAATAGATAAAAATTAATTTCTTAAATGATAAAAATCTGATTTTTCTAAGTTTATTAAATATCTCATTCAATTATTTTATTCCATTTACATTATCCGCATAATTTCTTATATAACTTGAATAGACACTGAACACACAAAATAATTCTTTATTATAAATTAATACTGAAGAATAACACAACCATTTATTTTATTACAACTAAATTACATTGTAACGTTATTGCACAACTTTTTAACAATGAGTAGCCCATGCAAGCTCTTCTTTTCTATAAATGACACATGTTAGTTTACATTAGACAGATTTGATTCTAAGCTGCTACTAGTGACAATGGAAGAGCATTTCTTATACCATATTCTCAAACCACGAGGCTTGCTGACTATAGTTTGGACCTTGCGATCTCAATCTAATGCACCAAAACAACCCAAAAAGACACCTTTGATTCCAAGCTGGTAGTGGTGGCTATTAGAGCCAGACCATATTACCAAACAAATGACTTTGAGAATCCATAGGGTTTTCCTACCATGCTGGGGAAATGGGAACTATGGAAATATAAAATGTACCTATCCTAGTTATCGACTAGATTCATGCAGAAGATAAGGAATAATAATTTTTCTACCACCATTTTCATGTAGCTTCCATGCATTGGGATAGTCCAACATGACTCTAAAAGTCCACAGTTCCTCTTTGAGGGCCTCTATCAAAATGGAGTATGAGAAGTCACCCACTTTAAATGCAAACAAGATTAAAATACTTATGTGGGAATATTCTCTATAAAAGTGTTTATCTGCATTAGAGCTCTTCATCCTGGTTCAAAACAGGTGTCTGAGAAGATAGGTAAACCATATCAACTTCTTTCCAATTCCACCCATTTTGAACTTGAAGCAAATTTCTCTTTTACTCTGTAACTACATAATTGGAGCTAGGAGAATTTAGATTATCCCTAATAGTATCACATCATCTTTTTCGTTATTAAACTTGCAAAATGAAAACCCTTACCAAAATTCAGAAAATTGCACTCAATGGTAAAGCCTTAGCCTTTAGCCTTTTACAAATGATTTTAGCTGTGGTCACTATCACTATTTATGGGCCACCAGCCTGATCCATGTTTACTCGTGAGTCGTGTGAGGTATAATTACACAAACCAAGTAAACAACTTAATCGTGTGACTGAATTCTTACATTTACAATATTTATTTCGATTTACATCTACCTACATACACACTGTAGGTACTCAAGTTGTGAAGCTGTCAAAATCACCACTCAAATGATATGAAATCATTACAAAACTTATTTTAATTGATCACTAGATTAAGAACATCATCATCCACAATACGACATGTAGTTTTCAATATCAAGCTATCCAATCACTCACTTCAGATGTACATATAGCATTAATTTGTGGTACCACAACCACACTTTCCTCAAAGAAAGACAATTCAATGGATATGTGGAAATCGATGAAAATAAAATCACATGTCATGTGCCATATTTTCTGCCATTTTCAGTAACAAGTTATTAAATCAAACATTTCACCCACTTCAAATTAGAAGAGGAATTTAATTTTGAATATTTTTAAAATTTCCTAGGTACATATGGCATTAATCTGCAAAACTGCAACCACATTCTATTAAATGAAAGACAACCCGACAGATATGCAGAAACTGATAAAAATATTGACAATTAAATCAAAGGCAAATTATCATGCAAAAACTGAAGCCTTTGATGATGAAATGTTGCATAATGAGGAACCATGACCTGGAAGGCATCATGGTTTCCTTAAAAAATAGAAGTAGAGGGGGTAGGTTCTGCCACAATTTCTACTTCCCTGAAGATGTCATCCAAAACATTTTTATTATAAGGTGCAATAGGATAGAAAAATGAAATGGATAGCATTTATTAATTGGAAAAGGGAATGTAGGAGAAGGATCCATAGTATAAAGTCGTTTCATATATCATAGATGAGATACTTAGGGTTGAAACAATGTTTCAAAATTTTGATAAGGTGGCAGGGCAGCTAAAAGAGGAGATAATTATGTAGGAAAAGGGGAAGGCTAAAGTAACAGATGAGCAAGATAAATGGAAATCCCCCATGGAGGAGGAAAGAACCACATATCAGCCCCCTAAGAATTTGCATGTATTTGCAAGGAGGAAGAGCATGGTAAGGAAACAACAAACCATTGCCACTGCTACTCATTCAGAGGGGTCAAGGGCATCCTCACTTGTACAGTAATTGCCACCAGTGTCACCCCCAAGGTCAACTGCACCTCGGGTCATTGAATTGGATTCTCCTATTAGAGAATCATCACCAATAAAGCTACATTTCACTCACTTATGATCATAACTATATGTTGAAATTGGAACATACAAAACATATAAATATCTTTTTAGACCTAAATACTACATTTCTATATTGAACAAACCAAAAAGGATTTACAAGAATAGAGCCACAAGAAGTATTTTTATTTGACTAACCATGAAGTACATAGCTAGCCCAACCAAAAAACCACTAACCATGACAAGAATACCAGTCATAAAATACACATTACAAGAGCTCTAAAATATAATATAGAAACAATTCATTACAAAAAAAATTGTATCAATAGCAAGAGGCCTCAACTAGG
>VDFB02087141.1:0-13040 GCA_007258455.2 Sequoia sempervirens | reverse complement strand
TGTGTTTGGATAGTTCTAATTGAATGAATCCATCAATAATTCGGCTACATTCTTCATATTTCTCTTTCAAGGATTAGGCAAGCTTTTCTTCATTCTTATTTATGTCTTCAATATCCTTATCCATCCTCATCATAATAGATTACATCTCATGCTTTAGAATTGCATTATCCCTGGAAAAAAAATTACATTCTTCTATCTTTTCCTTCAGGGCTTGACTCAATTGTTCATCTATAATGTGTTTGTTTTCTTCCTGCTTGATTTGATCATAGAGTTCCCTTCTCTTCTCCATGGACTTATTGATTTTTTCTTCCAATGACTCAATGAATCTCTCAACATTCATGAGATTTTCTTGTAATTCCCAGACTTCAGATTTTGCCTGATCAAAATCATCTAGGGCCACCATAAGTTGTTGTTGAAGACTGCTTGAATGCATTGAAGCACTTTCCAAGATCTTCCCCAAGCTTTTGAAATTCTTTTGAGGAACTAGGCTTTGATACCAATTTTTGGAATCAAACAACACTGAGAGGGGGGTGAATCAGTGTTGTGCAATTTTTAACTTTATTAATCTGATCCTTAAAGTATTGATAACATTCAACCAAAATAAAAATGCATGCACATAAGAAAAGTAACCACAACACCATAACACAAGGATTTTTTATGTGGAAACCCTATTAGGGGAAAAACCATGGTGGAGGTCAATCCACAATATGTTCTGAGTATACTCAAAATAAAAGTTTACAAAATGAGAATGCACTTGCATTCAGGCACACTGCCTAGAGCTCACTGCTCAAAAATAGAGAGGATTACTTCCTGACAAAAGTTTGGAATACTTCCAAAGATTTGAACTAAGAAAGTGGAATCTACAAATGCCTGATTATAGTTTTGGTTAGGCTCATCAATCAAATTCTGGACCTTTTGAATGATTCTGCTCTTCTCCTTTGTTTTGCTTCAACTTGCACCAAAAATCCTTAATGCACAAGTGAAACTGTGCATAATCACTCTACTAATTGTTGATGACGTTTTCTGCACAGCAACAACTCAGACAAAATATAATATCCTATCTCTCTTGAAAGGTAAATCTCTATCAGCAAAAATCAAGAGATAACCCCAATGTCTATAATGTCAGGTCTTGACAATGCATAAACAACTCAATGATAAATGTGAAAATGTTGGTAATCATAATGGGACCTTACTACAAGCAAAATATTGAATCTCTAATTATCAGATCTAGCAATATGATGATACTTTAATCCTAAATTTAATCCAATAATCAAAGAAATAACAAAATATGATGGTTTCGAAGAGATTTCTAGATTAATACTACTCCTAAGATTAACAATGCAAATGACAAAACACTTGAAATGGACCAATCCCTTGAAAAACTAATTTCTACTTGACCCAAATGAATCTGCAATCTTATAGAAAAGTGCAATCTTCTAAGGTGTTAAGATTTTTAGATCATGAACATTCATTCAAACAACCCTATTGCAATTGAAATGAATAAACCCTCACAATTAAACTAATCACAATGAATATAAAGGTCCAGGCTAACTTTGCAAAGCAACTAACAATCAATTGGTTGTGAAAAGTATGGACCAGGGATTGCTACAACACTTCAAATATCAAACCATAAACACTATTAAATCAAATATAATCTAAATATCAACTTTCCTCAAAGCAATTCTAAAGATAGAATAATTAGAACCATGCAAGATAAGAAGAACACAAGTATGGCACCAAATAACAATGTCATTACTTGCATCAAATTATCCACTATAGCAACAATTCTAGCTTTCTATTACAATATTTGCTTGAGAACAACTACTTGATAACTCTCGCTCTACTTAATTTCCTCTAACTATCTCTCTATTTTTCTATATCTATACTTATGTCTAGCCCTTAAAAATGAGGCAAAATGCCAAATTTATAGAACCCCCCAAAACATGTCGGCCAAGATAGGGTTTTACAATAATAATTAAGCCACAACAAGTCAGCCAAGAGAAATTCAAAATGAGATTAAATATGCATTAAATGCATGAACTTCATCTAGGTTGGCCTGGGATCCCTAATGTAGCTCAGACCAATGCATGTCAAAATAATAGGGAAGCACAAATCTCAATGTAGCTCATCATTAATTGCCTTCCCCTTTGTCTTTATTCTAATCCAGCATTTCATGCACCTTCAAAAGCACCTTATCCAAGTCGGCCATAGGTGGTAAAGGAAAAACCTTAAGTCACCTCTCAATTGATGCAATTTCTTCCCTTGATTGTTTCACCGACTTATCCCACTCAACCTTATATGTTAGGTATTTATCAATAACAATAATGTAGGTGGCCGCATCATCTAACTGGTGTTCAAAAATAGACTCATCACTAATTGGAGCATAAACATCATGCCACCACTTTCTCAACTATTCTAAACTCAAATACTTAGGGGCAATCTTCCTTCTTCCCATCATAATCTCAAAGAAAGCAATGCAGCCATTATAAACACCAGCTAGGGTATCATCAATTTGTCTCCTCTATTTGTATATCTTCTTCAGAACCTTTTGCCTAATCTGCAATGCTTCAAACCACTCCCAAGGTTCAATAGCTTTGGAGGAAGGGAGAATTTTATCATTTACTAGCTTATCTTTGGTATACTCCATCATGGTTTTAGTTTTATGTAGTAGATCTATATCTTCTTTGTCTTGAGCCAACACCTCCTTCAACCAATCAGTTTCCCTCATAACATCTTTCCCAGATGAAAGAATGTCCCTAATAGCATCATTTCCTTTTGTTTTCACCCCTTGTAGCCAATTTGTAGTAGCAAGAGTGGAGGCCTTCATTCTTTCAAGATCAGTGATAGTTTCTTGAGGTAAGGATTTCGTAGCAAAAGATGAGGGATTAATGGATTGCAAGGGTTTCATCAGATCCTCCAAGCATTTCCTGAGTTTTTCATTTTCCTTCTTCAGCTCATGCTTAGTTTGAACTTCCTTCCTCAATCTCCCCAGGATAACTATGCTAGAACCCTGATAATATTCAATATCTTGCTCAATAGAGGTAGGCCCTAAATTGAAGGTCTGCACATTGTAATATTTTGATGTTACCTCCTCCCTATTCTTATCCGGAGCAGGAGTTGCAATGTGGACAACTCTATTACTCGCCTCATCTCTTTCATCCTAGAAATGACCCTGGCCTTCTTCTTACCCCTATCTTTTCCGATCTTGGCTAGTAATTCATCCCAGATAGGTGGAGTGTCCTCCACAAGAAATTGTTTTCTCTTTATCTCCCTATCCAACCACTCTGGAATAGTGGATTCCAACTAAACTTCACTTTGTTTCTCCTCTTCTTGTTGATCTTTAGGCGCTTCCTCATTCAAACCCCACTTCTCAGGAACTTCTTTAGCCTTACTCTCCTTTTCTTCAGCATGTTCCTCCTTATGCTTAGGTGATGGAATCTTTTCAGCTTCTTCTCTTTGGGGAGATTTAACCTCTTCAGTTCCAATAGGTGACTCTTCATATGCAACCAAGGGAGACTACACCACCTTTTCAACTTTGGCATCTACACTAAAAAGGTCACCCTCATGAAATTCCTCTCCCTCAGTGTCTGGATGATCCTTAGCCAACTCAGATTCACCTGGTTTGCTTTGATCTTCATGAGAAGTAACTAGAAGAGGGTTTGCCTTGGGCACACTATCTTTAGGGGAAGGAGTCCTTGACCTCCTTGTGTACACCTGTGCCTTCTCTTCTGAACTCTCTGCATTTACCACAGGTGGAGAAACTCCTTCCTCTCCCACCTTGGAGCCTACCTTTTGTGATAATCTCACAATTCTTCTCCTTTTAGGCACAGGAACATCAACCTTAGGAATCTTCTTTTCAATTTCTTTCTATTTAGACTTCTTAATCCTTGACCTTTTCTTAGCAATTGGTTTTCTCTGCTTTTCTGTTTCTTGGACTTCCTCGTCTTGAGCACCTTTAATCTTGATTTTAAAAGGGGAATCCATCTTACCTTCTCCCTTAGGATCCTACTCAATTTATTCCTTGGAAGTGGAGTGAGGCTCCAAATATCCCATCAACTCATAGGTGCATTGTACACCTTCATTTTCCAACTCCCACAGTTTATGCTTTAGTCACATTCTGGTGAACTTGGTGACTAGATCCATTAACTATTTTAATTTTGTCTTTTCTTCCTCTAGCCAATCCACATCACCAATCAGTCTATCCTTAACTGCTTCATAAGCATGACCTTGAATTAGATCCCCATCATCCTCAAGTTGATCAGGAACTACCTTCACATTATATAGTCAGACTGATTCAACTGGAAGGCGAGAAAAATTCTTCTTCCTAACCTCATATTCATCACTGCAATTGGCCTAGTAGTCCTCCAAATCAACCTTATGGCTATACTCTCTATTGGCCTTCTTTTGGGCTTCACCTATGATATCAAATCTGGACCTCTTGGAATGGAAAGATAAGCGAAGAGTACTCATCTCCTCCTCTAAAGCCTAGGTAGAAATAATGGAAGGACATGCCTCTCACGTGCCTATCCTCAAGGGGAAGTCTCCACCAAAACCAATCTTATGCTTGTCCCTTTTGACAATAGTATCAAAGTCACATACCTGTCGAGTGACTTCCAGAAGTATGATATGAACAATGGGATACCTTGGAAGTTTGTATGGATCCCTTTTATAGCCATCAACCAGGATGTATGAGAAGGTTGGAATTGATTGAACCAAGCACCATCTTTCTTAATTAGCTCCTTGGCCTGGTTTGAAATCCTCACATGCTCTGCTCCTTGCAACAACCTAGTGATATGCATGGTGAATGCATCATTCACCCTCTTGTAGATTGAGCTTCCCAAATGAAACTAAGGGTACACCTCATAAATAATATCTTGTCCAAAGGTGCCCCTGGTACTCAATCCCTTGTAAGGATGAAACCTTGCAAGAGCATAGACCAAGTATGAGGCCATTGTGAAGGTCTTGGTCTGTAGCACATTGGACAACTACTCATGAATCACTCTGCTAATAACACTTGTCCAATGGTAGTCAGTCTTCTCCTATTCCATCCTCACAATCACATGGCACATCTAATTCTCAAACATACCAGCATTCTTCAATCCAACCACCCTGCTAAGAAGAGTGATGGCATCATGATACTCCTCCTTGAACTTTGCCCTGAATAACTGTTTAGGCAACTTGGAATAATGAGACTTAGGCTTCTCCAGCCAGGAATTGATAAGCTGCTGAGATTTAATAGTTTGTTCTTCATATTACTCTTGAGCTTCCTTCATGTTGAATGTCACCACATGAGATCTATCTAGCATATCAAAAGTCTGAGCAATGGAAACATGGTTGATATTCACCACAATCCTCCCTTGAGGACCAATTATTATCTATCTATCACTATCATAGTGCCTGACACACTCAAGGACTAACTCATAACACTGCACCATGGAGGGGAAACCAGCTACATGTGTCAATCCTGATTTTAATATCCTCTTAGCCACCAAAGGAAGATCATGTGTTGCCATTCTACCTTTGAACTCCACATAGTCCCATAGTCCAACGTTGGTATTAGTTACCTCTAACTAGAAAGAAGTGATCTTACTCTCTGGAATCTTGCTCTTGATGTCCATCTTTATTCTTTCTGCTTTAGATATGGAAGATCCCTCCATGTCACCCTTAGCCTTTCCAGCGATTACCTTGCTAGATTCAGCCTACACCTAACAAAGGAAACATAATAAAGATCACAACAACAAAGGTTAACCAATAAAATTCATCGTTAAATCTTATTAAACCTCATATAGAATGATCATGTTAAACTTCAGGCTTTAGGACCATCTGCGGAATCCAAGCCAAGGAGGAATTTTGAAAAATTATGGGCCAGACGGATTCTAGCGGAGTGAACCAGAAAACACCAATTAGCAATTCAATCTTATCATTATTAATCAATATATAGCATGTGAGATTTCAAAATAGCATAAATAAATTATAAAATGTATAGTCATCCATTAACACATCATGCTATTTCATATTCCTTCATATTTCATCAAATTCTGGGAAAATCCACCAAAGACGGATTTCTGCGAAGGAGGGGACACTTTGCAAATTCAGAAAAAATAGGGAGCCAAGGACTTCGAGAAAATCCGGACCCGACGAAAATCCATGGATAAGGTAAAACTCTGAAAGTATGTGGATTCCAAGAAAATATGCCAGAGCCAGAAAATCCCGAACTAAGGACGAAACCCAAACTTCGACACTAAATGATGTTTTCACCTAGACCAATGGATCGATTATAAATCTCAAGAATCTAGGCTTGAGACAAGTTTGATATGGGCCTTCTATAGGTTTTCTTAGAATTATAGGCCAATTGGAAAGCATACTAAGGATAAATGGTGATGCCCTAAATCAAATTCTATAAATCTGCCATTAACGCACAAGCAAGCTCAGGATTCAGGCATTTCAACTACTAAGTGACTACTAGGGGAAATCACGACTCTCAAGAAAGACTCCTCATTATGCAAAGAAACAAACAAACTTGGAAATTACTTGGGAGACCATAAATCGAATAATGTTACGCAACCCTAGCATCAAAATCTCAAACATACAGAAATTTAAACCTTGAATAAACCCAAAATGCCAAAGCAACACAAACTTTCATCAATCAAAAGTAAGGAAATCAAATACATACCATTTGACGCAACAGAAATTGAATGAGGCAGCAAATACCAGTTTAATGGCACCCAACGAAGACAACAATAGCAATGCACAAGAAATCACCACTCAAATCAAATAAGTCACCAACTCAACACCCTAAATCAAATTGAACACTTCCAAGAATGCACTCATTAGCTCAATCGATGACAAACAAAAAATCATAATGGCATAAACATCATCAGAGATCAATTAAATACATCACTTGCCAACAGTACGGACGACATTAAATGTAGTTGACAAGATAGCCAGAAAAAATTGGGAACCCAATGATAGGATGAACTTCAGAAAAATCTGCCAAGGCGGAATTCCACGAAGACTGAAAATCTCCAAACCATAATGCTCAGTCAGGGTCTGAGCAGGATCCGAGAAAATCTGGTCAGGGTGGAAAGTCCTGAAATTTAGTGAAAACCCAAACTTATCTCAAAACTAAATATCTTCAATTAATAACTTAGGGGAACCACATAGGCAATCAAAATAAACATTTAAGCACATGCCAAAGTAAGATAAAACCTCAAAATGAAAGGGCCAAAACACTAAAAACCAAAGCGAAAGAGGGTCCCTGCTTTCAGCAGGGCGTGTGTGTGAAAACTGCACAACACTAACCTTCTGACATTCACTACATCAACTCACATTGAACATATGTCAAAATTATATAATCGATCACTTATATATATCCTCTACTTAGGATCTAATCGCTTCATGTTGGCTTCAAAAAAATAAGAAATATTCACAAACTGTCGGCTCAAATCGTCCATAATATTCAATGTGCATCCACAAGAGTTGGCCACAACATAGTGATGACCCAAATAAAAATGTTTGAACACAAAAACACTTAAACAATAACTCCTCAAATATCCACGACACACTACATCCACCAAGTTGGCCTTCATACACTAATGAACAAAAAGTTAGTCAACTGAATCTTCGTACACTCAAATCAATACAAGGCACCAAGATTTACAAATAACACATATTATGCTTCAAAAAATAATCCCTAAGATCCACAACATAAAATAATAACATAAAATTTGCAAATGAATCGTAGAACACAAATCTATCAGATGCTATATTCTAGCTTAACAGATAATGACTGATCTTCAATATGTCTGCCTATATGAGTAAATTACAACGTACAGTGTCTCTTTCCAACAACGTACCCATCTAGATGTGTTTGAACAATATTTTTGGTCACATGAGTTGTAGAACAAAAGTTGCACCACTTTGCAGCTTTCAACTACTTGCATTTGAAAGCTTTTTCCCCAAGTGAAAATTCGCCACCACCGGAAAATTCCTCTGAGATAGCAAAAACCGAGAGAGGTTATTGTATAGGGGCCCAATGCAATCGTATAGGATTAGAAGAGAAGTTTCTAAGCATCATGGTATCTGAGTAACAACATGCTAAAGTTAGTAGCCATTTTGCACTTTAGACTCTTAAGGGATTGATCTGGTTGAACGTAGCTTGGAGCAATTCTGCATGTTTGGGCACAAAAGAGGACCATGCCTAGCATAAAAATACCTATTTGGATGCATTGGAATAGTCCGTTTGGTCACACGAGTTGCAGAACAAAAGTTTCACCACTTTGTAACTTTGCACTACTTGCATTTGACACTTTTTCCATCAAGTGAAAATTTTCCACAACAGGAAAACCACTCCGAGATAACAAAAACTAAGATAAATTATTATAGATAGTTCCAACACAATCCCATAGGATTGGATGAGAAGTTTGTAAGTGTCATGGTATCCGAGTAACAACATGTTGAAGTTTGTAGCCATTTTGCACTTTGGAATCTTAAGGGATCGATCTGGTTGAATGTAGCTCAGAGCGATTCTGCATGTTTGGGTGTGAAAGAGGACCATTTCTAGCATAAAAATACCTATTTGGATGCATTGGAATAGTCCCTTTTGTCACACGAGTTGTAGATTGAATGTTGCACCACTTTACAACTTTCAACTACTTGCATTTGACAACTTTTTCCCCATGTGAGAATTCACCACCACGGGAAAATGCCTCTAAGATAGCAAAAATTGAGAGAGGTTATTGTAGAGGGACCTGTAGACATGCAAAATTTACATTATGCATTCGATCGGATTCAGTCAAATTAGACGTTGCATTAGGACCATTTATCAATTAATCAAGTGCATTTTCATCCATTCATTTATCAAATAAACATTATCATTCAACCTTCATCTTGCATCATCCACTTAATTAAATAAATCAGGACTTCATTTAAATCAAATCCTAAATCATATTCCATCATTTTCTGATTTAAATAAATCAAAAAAATCAAAGTCTTAAAAGTCAACTCAACTAATCAGCATTAAATTAGCCTAATCATCATTAACTTAATCTAATCCTGACCTAATGATAATCCCATCCCACTTGCATTATCTAGATCTATCCACTTGCACAATAAATCAATTTTATTGATTTATTAAACACTCATTTTCCCTCAACATGACAAGTCAAACAGGGCATTTATTGCTCTTCTTTCTTGTCCCCCTCTCAAAATTTATTGCAAATTTGAATTCAAAATTTCCCCCTCTTGGGCACTCTTCCCAAATCTTGCACATACATCAACTAATCACATGATGACAAATGTCCTCCTATCATTGGCAGAATCTTTAGTCCCACATTGGTCCCTCTTCAACACTCAGCATTTGAAAATCTTTAAATACAAGCTTCATCTTTGAGCAAATCCTCCACAATTCTATGCAAGGTTACTCTCTTCATTTGAGATTTGATCTTGTCCATTTCACTCCATCATCTCCATCATTTACACAATTTAAGCTTTGATCAAGGATTGGGAAAGGGTCACTAGCACATGTGACACCAATCCACTATGGGATAGGTTTAATGTCATGTTTTTGTATGCTTTTATTTGGTTTCCCTTGTTTCATTTATGGCAATGATTAACATGGCTTATTATTCCATAGGGATGTTGAAATGTTGCTTTATTTTAAACTAACATTTTGTAGATTTTAGCATCCACAAAATGGCGCTAGAAGGAGGGCTAAGAATCTTGTTTATGGCATTAATCTTAGCATATTGATTATGTGTTAGATTATTTTTAACAGAATATTTAAGGTTGATCTTTGCTGGCTGCAACCTAATTTCTGTCCCAGTATGCTAATCCAATACATTTGCAGGAAAGCTTCTCTGATTGCAGATTTTAGCCTAACACCTGTTAATATTATGTAATGGAGCATTTCTAACGCCTCCTCTTATGGCATGATACACATTTTCTTTCAAGTAGTATGCATTGATGGCTATCTGTACCAATCGCCCATACCCTGTTCAAAAGAATTCAACCTTATGTCTGCTGGTTACTTAGTCTGTGCTTATGCATCTAATCTTAGGTGCCACAGAGAGTAATTATTTGTGCCTTGATGGAGGATTGGCAGTGGGAGTTTTTAATGTCCAAGTATCGGTCTGGATCTCTATGTTTTAGGTGGTCATATGCATAGATTTCAAAGACCAGATGGATGCAAGTAGAACGTAACTGAAAATACCAGTTTACTGTGTTCATTTTGTTGGTTGAGCTCTATTTTATTTGCCATAAATCTGCTTTCAACGTATTTGTCCCGGATTTCCATGTGGTATCATAGTTCTAGAATGTTATATGATTTCAACGCTTGATACACTTTGCAAAGATTTAGATTTCCCACAGATCGATAACATCTCACTTGACATACCTATTGGCCATGGCCTGTAGCTGATTATTGGCTGTGACAGCAAAGGTAGTGGGGACCCTGAGTGGTACATGTCATTTCTCATAATTTCTCAAAGCCAGCAGCTTTAAATTCAGCACGCCTCTTCCAATGCCCATTAATACTGTTAGCCTGTAGGAAGGTCGATACACATCACCCTAGTCTAGTGGCCACAAAAGGCTGGCTGAAGAGATCGATAGTTGAAGAAGAGGGTGGTTTTTTATCAGTTGTTGTTCATGACTCGTAGAGTGTTGATCCCAAGCACTAGACATTCCACTAGTATATTTTCCTTTACCATGCTCGAAAAAAAAAAAACAAACAAAACTAGACTTACCATTAGCATGACTAGGATTAATCCTACGAGACAAATTGTCATAAGCTAAACTGCGCACTTTCCATTAAGCTCACAGTCTTGGATCTTGATGAATAATCGAGATTAGCAAGACTTGCTGCTAAAGAACTATCTGAATATTGCAATGAATTATCCACAAAATCAGGTATAATGTCATCAGGGTGTCGATATCGCCAGTATTGGTGAGTCTCATCATCAGATTTGTTTGAAGTTGTAGATTCAGTCCTATTCAAGACAGCTTTACCATAGTTCTCTCCAGCTTCTGGCTTAGACACACGAAAGATCCTTGAATTGCTAGAAGCAGATCTAAGTGATGAGGGAATAAATTCTGTTGCATTTGGATTTAAAGCTATTTGCTTAGTGTTCAACACGCCTTGCATCAATTCTTTTTTATTCGGTGCTCACAGGTCACCACATCTTTTTCTCACCCATGCAAGGCTCGTACTAGAAAATCAGCATATTTTAGCATTATACTCCATCTCTCTAAGGCGCATTGTCAAGCAGTTCACACGCCCTATCTATGCTTTCACATTTCAAAAAAAAACAAAAGAATATAGTTCGCATGCCTTGAATATGCTTGCAGATTTTTTATTTTTTTTCAAAACAATTCACGCACGCCTTGTCTGTACTGCCACATTTTCAACTGTCAAACAGTTTGCGCGTGTTGGTCCATGCTTCTGGACTGAAAAAATAATTCACATGCCTTGTCTGTGCCTCATTTTTTTTAAAAAGAAAACAGCAGTCTATTAATACATTTCCCGCCTCTCATTTTGGTGCAGGTTGCGAGGATGCTGCTCAACAGTTGAGGAATACGGCTTTACAATTGCTAAATGCACTCACTTGAAAATAGTCTTGGCGCACTTTCTAAAGAACTTCTTTGAATTCATCCTTTACGCCTATCAACTGCATTTGCTAGAAAGTCTAAAAGATCATTGAATGCTGTCATTAAAATGAGCCTATTACGCCTTTTCAACATATCTTAGGCTAAATTTTGAAACATACGCCAGTAAATTTACGTGTGCAGGAGGATAATATCTAATGGTGCGCGCCCTCCAGAGGAGTCTTGCTGTGTATTTGGTAATCAAAAATGCTGTTGATTTCATTTAAAACATTGTGGGGACCAGCATCCTTTCTTGAAGCGTTGTGAGGGGCTATCCTTTCTTGACTTAAAGACTGTCAACAATCCTCTTGATGACAATCACCTCAGCCTAAGTCTCCTCTTACTTATTTAATATGAGATTTAACGTTGTATATTTTGACTTTGATAAGTACTATCATTTATGAGGCATGATCTTTGAGTCCATTTTTTCAGCGCTGCATTTTCCCAACAAAGATTCCTGGCAGTATTATTATTTCCCTCCATAAACCGACGACACACAAGTGAAGTAATCCAGGGGTAAGGTAGATCATTAACTGAGAACTTTAAATAGGGAGGAGTATGACAGTGCATGATTAATCGATGCTTGGTGAGCAATGGTAAATTCTTGAAGATAGGTGATAAATCCTGCAAGGGTAGGATTGTTTTAAAATCTTTTGGATTGTGTGTAAGTTCTTTCCTTTTAATGCTTAAAATCAATCCTTTGGTCATAAATCCGATCACTTGAAATCATTCATTTTGATAAGGATTCTTTTTTTTATAATCATGTGTAATCATTCTATTGATTAGGGAATTTTTTTTCATATGATTATTTAAAATCACTCTTTTTGTTAAGGGAATTTTTGAATATAATCATATGTGTAATCATTCTTTTAATAAGGAATTTTTTTTTGCATATGATTATTTAAAATCACTCCTTTTGTTAAGGGAATTTTTAAATGTAATTGTATGTGTGATCATTTTTTTAATTTTTCTTAGGTACCAAAAGCGAACAAAGGCAAGTGAAAGGTACAAAGGGAAAGCAAACAAAGGTACAAAAGCAAACAAAGGAAAAGCGAAGGAGGTACAAACGAACAACGAAAGTACAAGGAAAAGCAAAGGCGAAAAGGTGCAAAGCGAAAGAGAAGGCTATCAAACGAAAACGAAAGGAGAATGATTTTTTTTGAAAACACAATGTGTTTTTTAACACTTTAAGTGTTGATCAACACTACTTCACGAAATTGTTTTTCTTTTCGTTTTAGAACACTAATTTTCATTTGGGTCTAAAACGAACAATTTTATTTTCATTGCAAAGGACTTAAAACGAATCTTAGGACAAACTTACTAGAGTTCGTTTTGGGTTAAAAATTGAACAAGCAATCTTCATATTTCATTTGGTGCTTAAAACGAATTCACAATTGCTT
>VDFB02087140.1:0-15275 GCA_007258455.2 Sequoia sempervirens | reverse complement strand
ACCGTAAGTTGGTGAATCACCGTGGTAAGGAGAACCCTCATCGACGTACCAGTAGAGAAGGAGCCACCGCAAAGGAAGTCCCTCTTGAAGATAACTTGTAAGTGCTTGGGTAAAGTTTGTAAAGTTGTGGTTGATTCTGGTAATACAAATAACTTGGTGTCTGTTGAGATGGTAGAAAAGCTTAAATTGAATAAAATTTCTCATACTACTCCTTATACAATTTCATGGCTTAATAAGGGGTAGCAAGTAGTGGTAAATGAACAAAGTTGGGTGGAGTTTCATATAGGAGGTTATAAAGACAAGGTTTTATGTGATATAATACCCATGGATGTGTGCCATTTGCTTTTAGGAAGGCCTTGGTAGTATGACAGGAAGGCACTTCATGATGGAAAGAAGAACACTTACACCATAGAGAAGGATGGGGTTTCTTATACCCTTACACCCTTAAAGGATGGAAATCAAGAACCACAAGTAGGGCCTAGTGTGATGGTGGTCAATGAGAAGGAGTTCCTTAAGACCATGGAAGAGGAGAACATGGGGTTTGCAATCATAGTGAGGCCTAAATCTATCATGGCAGCAGATAAGAAGGAAGAGTTACCTTTGGAGGTGAAACCATTGTTGAAGACATATGCTAATATTGTTGTAAATGAGATTCTTGATACATTACCACCTATAGGATACATTAGTCATCAAATAGACTTCATTCCAGGAGCTAGCTTACCCAACAAGGTTGCTTACAAAATGACTCCTCAACAAAATGAAGAAATAAAGAGGCAAGTACAAGAACTTCTTGACAAGGGGTTGATTAGGGAGTTTGAGTCCTTGTGTTGTTCCAACAATCATAGCACCCAAGAAAGGAGGAGAGTGGAGGATGTGCACTAATTCAAGGCCCATCAACAAGATTACTATAAGGTATAGATTTCCTATTCCAAGAATTGAAGATCTAGTGGATTGTTTGGGGGGTGCAAACTATTTCTCTAAGATTGATCTCAAGAGTGGCTACCATCAAATTAGAATCGGTCTTGGTGATTAGTGGAAAACAACCTTTAAAACAAATGAAGGTTTGTATGAATGGCTTGTAATGCCCTTTGGTTTATCTAATGCTCCTAGTACTTTTATACGATTGATGAATGAGGTGCCCAAACCCTTCATAGGTAATTTTTTTGTTGTGTATCTTGATGATATTATTGTCTTTAGCAAAACTAAAGAAGAGCATTTGCAACATTTGAACATGGTTTTGAGGAAGCTACACGAGGAAAAACTAATGATGAACTTAAAGAAGTGTGAATTCTTGAAAACAAAGTTGGTCTATCTTGGGTTTGTGGTGACTAATGGCACTTTGAAGATGGATCCTAGCAAAGTAGAGGCAATTTTGAATTGGCCTACACTAAATTCAAGGGCTGAGGTAAGAAGCTTTCATGGTCTAGCCAACTTTTATAGGAAATTTATAAAGGGTTTTGGTCACATTTGTGCTCCTATGATTGATACATTTAAGGATGATAAAAGAAAGAAGTTTATGTGGACTAATGATGCTAATAAAAGCTGAGTATTTGAAAGGGAGAGTGACTGGGCAACCTATATTGGCTTTTTCCAGCTTTGTCAAGGTTTTCACCATTGAATGTGATGCAAGCAACCATACTATAGGGCTATATTGAGCCAAGAAAATAGGGCCATTGCATTCTTCAATGAAAAGATGAATGAAGCCAAGAGCAGGTATTCCTCTTATGACCTCGTAATGTATGCCATGGTACAAGCATTAAAGGAATGGAGACATTACTTGCTTCCTAAAGAATTTATAGTGTTTACTGATAATCATGCATTGCAATTTTTTAATAATCAAGAAAAGCTTAGCCATAGGCATCTGAAATGGGTTGAGTACTTACAAGGTTGTACTTTTACCATAAAGCACAAGAAAGGAAAATCAAATAAAGTGGCAAATGCACTAAGTAGGAGGGCTTTGATGGTGCAATAAATTCAATTGCATAGTGTGGGAGTTAATTCCCTAAAATATATGTACAATGATGATGAAGATTTCAAAGACATCTATGCTAGTTGCTTGTAGCCTTGTAGCAGTAGTGATGAGAAATGGTTAGATATTATAATTCAAGATGGTTTTCTATTTGTAGACACCGAAATCTGGTTTAAGCATACGACTTCAATATTCTTCATAATTTGTATTTCCATGGTCATGATTAAATAATGTCAGATATTTAATTGTTCTCTAAAGTTCTTCATTTCTTTATTAAATAAATAAATCTATTTATTTAATTAATTTACCTTAATATTTATTCTTATATTAATTAAATAATCTTAATTATTTAATTAATTCACACTTTTCTTTATTCATCTATTAATTAAATAATCTTAATTATTTAATTAATTCACACTTTTCTTTATTCTTCTATTAATTAAATAATCTTAATTATTTAATTAATTCATACTTTTCTTTATTCTATCTGATTAATTAAATAAATATTTTTTATTTAATTATGTTACCAATTAATACTATCTCTTCTTGGGTAGGATGGAGAGCTCTGGGAGGGATGCGCAGGGAGTTGGTGTGGTTTCTGGAAAGGATGATCTAGCAGGGATCCAAGAAATAGATGTCACATACATTGTGGAGAAGGACACGGTGGATTTTGAAAATCTCGCTGTAATCGAGAGATTCTTGGGGAAGAGGTTTGCGAGAAAGGAAATTAAGGAGTGGATAACCGCCAATTGGAAATATGAACCGATTCTTAACTACATGCCAAGAGGTTTCTTTATGGCTGTTTTCAAGAAGGAAGAAACCAGAAATGAAATAGTGGAGGAAATTTGGTGTAATGGAAAATCACATTTGTATCTGCAGAAATGGAAGAAAAATTTCAATCCACTAGACTACACTCCTCCAGAGGGTCCTGTATGGGTGAGATTATATAATCTACCTTACGAATACTAGTCTGGCAATTGCCTAAAGAGAATCGGAAATAGTATCGGGCATACAATGGACATTGACATGAGAAACTGCGAATCTCTAATCTATGCAAGAATAAAAATACTGACAATAAAAGAAATTCCAAAATCATTAAAGTTAAAAAATGGGAGAGAGATATGGAATCAAAACCTTGAAATCGAAAAATCGGTTTTCTTTTGTCTAAGATGTAAGAGGAGAAACCATAGTGAGGCAAACTGTAACCGTTTCCCAAGGCCAAAGAGAGGCATTTGGCGTGAAAAGGCACAACAAAGTGTCAATAAAACGGTGGTAGTGGAAAGGGAAGTTTTTGGGAAGAATTTATTCCTACGGCCAGTTGGGCGATGGTGGTAGCAGACCCGGTAGAAATGGTTATACCAGAACAAGATCAAATGGAGGAAGGGGAGTTGGGACAACAAAATTCACCTTTGCTGCTTGAATATCCAGTGCATAAGTGTTTCCAAGAGGATGCTTTCTCGGATCGGAGCAACTTGACATATCGGAAAGAAGAAGATGAAATCGACAATATGGAGGAACGCCATATCTGTCAAATAGCAAAGGCCTCTTCTTCTAAAGTTGGAAGGAAATCGCTTAAACAAAAACGGGAGGAAGAGATCCATAAAGGAAATCAACCAACGATAAAGTCCTATATGACAAGATCCAAGGGAGTATGCCCCTCCCTTGGAAGGAAATGAAGGTCCTCACATGGAACGTTAGGGGCTTAAATGCCCCTAACAAAAGGCGACTGGTCAAACGCTAGTTGGAAATTCAGAAGGCAGATGTAATTCTATTGCAAGAAACTAAATTAGGAAATAAGGAGACAAACTCTTTTCTTAATTCCTACAAAAACTGGAAAGGGGATTTTGTGGAGGTGACGAATCCTGCAGGTGGCCTGGGTATGCTGTGGAACCCACACATAGTCAAAGCGGAGATAATAACAAAAAAGCAAAATTGGATGAAAGCAAAGGTAAAAATCTTAGCCAATATAAAATCTTTTAAAAATTTTAATATTTATGGTCCCACAAAATTAGAAGAGAAAAAAGAAGTTTGTGAGGCCTTAATAAATGATCTAGATCAGGAGAGCTCAATTTTGGGGGGGGATTTCAATGCAATTCTTGATTTGAGTGAAAAAAGTGGTGGAATAAGGAAAGTATCCGAATCTTAGAAAGATTTTGCTAAATTTGTAAATACAAGCAATTTAATTGATGTTAAAACTGCCAATGGACCTTTTACCTGGAATAATAGAAGGCTAGGGTTTACTAACATTGTAGAGAGATTAGATAGATTTCTAGTCTTAGAAGATTGGTTGCAGGTGGCTTCTCCTCCAAAGGCAGCGATGAGACCCATTTTCATCTCAGACCATTTTCCGGTGGAACTTTAGGTGGAAGTGGAGAGTAAAAAAATGAAGGGCCATTTCAAGTTCCAAAAAATGTGGTTGAGGCAAGAGGGCCTTGTGGATCAAATGAAAAATTGGTGGAATGAGCCAATGCAGTGGAAAGGTACTAAAATGTTCGTGTTCCATAAAAATTTGTGTAGGATGAAAGAAACTTTACAATGGTGGAACACAAATGTTTTCAAAAACATTTTGTGTAGAAAAGAAAGTCTGGAATCTAAACTAGAAGCATTGGGTGAAAAGATAATAAAAGATGGAATGACGAATGAAGAATTTTTGCAAGAAAGAGAATTGATAAAAGAATATAATGAAATTCTAGCATGGGAGGAGTGCTTTTGGAGGAAAAAATCTCGAGAAACGTGGTTGAAAGAAGGTGATTTAAATACAATTTTTTTTCACCATACAACAAAAATAAAGCAAAGTTGGAATAGGATAACCGAAATAAGAGATGAAAATGGTGCGGTGTTCCAAGAGGAGGAAGACATTCAACGGTTGGGTGTTGGATACTTTGATAGTTTGTTGAGTGGGATGGGAAAGGCGGACAATTTATCCCTCACCCTTCTCGATGGTATACAGTGCTCCATTTCGCAGGCAGACAACGAAATGTTGGAGGCCAAAGTGTCCAAGGATGAAGTGAAGAGAGCGGTTTTTGAACTGCAACCAGAAAAATCGCCTGGTCCCGACGACTTCAATGCTCTATTTTATCAGGTTTGTTGAGATTTCCTGGGGGAAGAGGTAATTGGCGTAGTGGAGGAATCGTGGAGAAAAGTGTCTATTTTGAAGGATTTCAACAACACAAACATTGCTTTAATCCCAAAGAAAGAGGCTTGTGAAACATTCACAGATTATAGGCCCATCTCCTTGTGTAATACAATTTATAAAGTAATTACCAAGGTGATGGTGAATAGATTGAAACTAGTTCTTCCAAAGGTGGTGGCTCTGGAACAAAGTGGTTTTGTACCAGGAAGAAATATCACTGACGGGATAATAATAACATAAGAAGTTGTGCACTCACTCCATAAATTGAACAAGGATGGAATGGTAGTGAAATTGGATCTTAGTAAGGCCTATGATAGGGTTCAATGATGTTTTTTGTTGAAAACAATGGAGAAAATGGGATTTGGGAAAAGGTGGCTGCAATGGGTGTTCTATTGTATCTCATCCCCAAGGTATTCGATACTAATAAATGGATCTCCCTGTGGCTTCTTTAGAGGGGCAAGAGGACTAAGGCAAGGCAATCCGATCTCTCCTTTTCTATTTGCAATCTTGTTGGACCCATTTAGTAGGTTCATATCGAATTGGTGCAACAGTCGGCAGTGGAAGGGAGTGGAGTTAGCGCCAGATATTCGTGCTGTGTCGCACCAGTTGTTTGCGGATGATACCATATTATTCGGCAAAGCTTCAGAGGAAGAAGCCAAGGAAATGAAGGTCACGATTATGGTGTTGGAAAATGAAGCTGGCTAGGTGGTGAACTTTGGAAAATCCAATGTATTTTTCTTCAACATGAGGAAAGAGGTCCAACAACGGGTCCTAAATTCGCTTAGTTTCATGAAAGGTAGACTTCCTATGAAATATTTGGGAGTGCCAATGTTCCAAGGTCAAATGAAGCTGATTCTTATGGAAGAAACCATCAATAGATGTATTACAAAAGTGGATTCATGGAAGGGGAGGTGGCTAACTTTGGCAGGCTGATTAACAATGGTGAAAGCAATAATAGCGGCTATACCAATATATTTGATGGATTTCATGGAAATGCCAAAAAAGGTTGCAAAACGGATAACAGCTTACCAAAGAAAATTGGCATGGGATGGAGCGCAAGAAAAGCAAAGGATTTCGTTGTTAGGTTGGGAAACTCTTTTGCAGCAGAAAGAATCAGGTGGAGCAGGGGTGAAGGAAGTACTGTTGCAAAATAGAGCTCTTGGTGCGAAATTAGCCTAGCGCATTTATAAAGAACCAGAAGCTCTTTGGTATAAAATCCTGAAAGATAAATATCTGGATTATGGGGACACAACGAGAATTTTCACAATTGCAAACCCACAACGTGGCTCAGTGTTGTGGAATTTTGTGGTAAAATGTAGAAATTTGATTACGGATCATCTCTCGTGGATCATCAGGGATAGGAGGAGGGCATCTTTTTGGCACGACTCATGGAATGGATACGCCCCATTAGACACCTTGCCAAACATGGAAGTGGCCATCCGGTTGACTAGTTTGGCTTATGGTGATAAAGTTGCCTCATATGTTTCTCTCAGGAGGAAACGTGGGAGGTGGGATTTCAAATGGAAAAACTTTGAAATGTTGGAAGCAACAGTAAGGGTGACTTTATGTGAAGAATTAAACAAAAGTTTTATTGTGTTCACAGGAGAAAGCGATTCGCTTAGCTGGTGTGTGATGAAATATGGTGAATATTCAACAAGGATTGGTTACAAGGTTCTGAGAAGGGAGCAACAAACATGTAGTTGGCCGAAGGAGCTGATGTGGGGCAAATATGTCCTCCCAAAAGCAGGCGCCTTTTCCTGGACTGCAATTCATGGGCGTATATTTGCAGGAGAAAGGTTGAAAAGGATAGGGATGGCAGGTCCATTCAGGTGCCCCTTCTATGAAGAAGAGGAGGAGACCACAAACCATCTGCTGCTGGGTTGTGCTTTCACACAAAGTTGCTGGTGCTTTGTAATCGAGAAGTTGGAGTGGCAAGGCCCATTGCCAAATAACATAAAAGACATTTTTTTCTCTTGGCCGCAAATAAATCTGGGCTCGACCTTCGCAGGTCTTTGGTAGGAGGTTCTGGCTATGGTGGTATGGCAGTTGTGGCACGAACGCAATAATAGGATCTTCAAAGGCAAGCCATCGGCTCTGAACATGGTAAAGCAAAAAATTGAGTTAGGGATTTCAGAGCATTTCAATGTGGCCTCTCATTATTGTCAGTATAAGTTTTTTTCAAGTTGGGATAGGAAGATGATCAGAAACTAGCCTCTGTTGAAAGAACGTAGTGCTAATCTAATGAAGCGGAAGCAAGGGAGGGTAGGAGTTCGGTGGTTGCTTCCGCCAAGAGGAAGGCTAAAATTGAATTTTGACGGGGCCTCAAAGGGCAACCCAGGCCCCTCAGGTGCTGGATTCATAGTATGAGATTTTGAAGGAAAAGTGGTCTGGGTTGCCTCCATTAAGCTACAGGATGGTACAAACACTGATGCGGAGGCGGCCGCTCTTTTCGAAGGTTTAAAATTCTATGTGGACACAAATCTTCTTTTTTTGGAAATTGAGGGTGACTCTAAGGTGGTGGTGTGGGCAGCGAGTCTTCGTCAAGCCCCAAGTTGGAAACTAAAGTGTTGGGTAGATAAAATATCCCCCCTTTTGGACCTTCTAGGATCCTATTCAATTGGCCATGTCTTTAGAGAAGCGAACTCGCTGGCGGATGCACTGGCAAACGAGGTTGTAACATAAGGAGTGTGTTTGAAGGGGTCTCCTAACTTGAGTATGTGGCCAACCTTGGCTAGTCAGTCGGTGGCAAGTTAATGGGTCATGATGGATGGTACTGTAATCTAAGTGTCAGACCTTGGGCTGGGAATAAGATCTTTAATCGGCTCCTAAAATGTGAAATAAGGTGAAAATGTAAAGGCTGTGTTTTAGTATTCTCCGTATGATTTCTTTTTTTGCAGATGTAATATGGTAAATGGTCCTCTCATTTTATGTAATCTTTTGATTTTAATAGAAGTGTGCTACCCACTAAGGTAGCAATTTGCCCAAAAAAATAAAAAAAAACATTGTGTCCTTCTTCACTAAATAAATTTAATTTATCTCTATCATTTCAACTATAATTAAATAAATTCTTTATTTATTTAATTATTCATAAACCCTTTATCACCAATTAAATAAATGTTGGCTTATTTAATTATTATTCAAATATCAAATATTGAATTAAATGAATTATTTATCTTTATAAATTCTATTTTAACGCATTCCTCTATATTTAAATAATTGTGTGTTATCTAAGTATTCACTTTGACCTCACTGAGATCTATTTAAATCGGTCGGCTTAACTCCGGAGGAAGGTTCCAATGGATTCTCACGAAAATCTCTTGTCATATCATTCAATCATCTAGTTCTAACTCTGCCATATGATGTATTAATTAAATATTTCTATTAATTAATTAAATCTTGTGTGTGCATTTGAACAAAGAGTTGCTTTAATCCATATTTATCTTTGTCATGCAAAGACTATTCTTTTGTTTTCGAATACCAAACTTGAAGATTAAATCATTTATTTAATCTTTATTTCTATTTCTAGTTTTTATCACTCATGTCACTACTAACAATTATCAGAATGCATGTCTAATCTTTCCATCTCAACCGTTTGTCGATCTTTCGATCCTGGCCTGTCATTCGAATGATCAATTTTCTATAAATTGATCTATCTTTCATCATTCTAATCTCTCTCGAAATCATATGACTTCTGGAGCAATTATCTTAAATCTTTGATGTCTCGTCATTGTCATAACACTTAGGCTATGCTTGCTCACAAATACTGAAAATACGAGGGCAAGTACACTATACATATGAAATGGAGAAGAATAATGGAGGTTATTCAACATAATTGATCGCATGTTTGGTAAAATAGTTTCTTTTATGCATGTTGTTCTTAGCTTTCCTTTGTGAGGATTTTTAGTATAGTTTGAATAGATTAGATTTGAATTGCCTAACTCTCTCATGTGTTTTTCTCTGAGCTACACTATTTAAAGGGGCTCAATTATGAATTCCTAAATGTTCTATGAGGACTAATTTGATCAAAGAAAAGCACGGTGGCAGCCTTGCAGGTCACTTTGGGCTAGATAAGACTTTGGAACAGTTGAAGAGGCACTACTATTGCCCTAGAATGCAAGTTGGTGTGAGGAACTTTGTGGAGAAGTGTACCATTTTCCAAAGAGCTAAAGGAACTAGCACCAATGTAGGGTTGTATCAACCACTTCCAATTCCCAATAGGCCATGGGAATCAATCAACATGGAATTTGTGATGGGTCTACCTAAAACTCAAAGGGGGTTTGATTCAATAAATGTTGTTGTAGACAGATTTTCTAAGATGGCTCACTTTATACCTTGCAAAAGTACTAATGATGCTTCTTACATAGTAGGTATCTTCTTCAAAGAGGTGGTGAGAATCCATGGTTTACCCCTTAGCATTTTTTCAGACCAGGATAACAAGTTTGTGGGTCATTTTTGGCAAAGCCTGTGGAAGAAGTTGGGTACTAACTTGAGTTTCGGTTTTGCCTATCATTCTCAAACTTATGGGAAGAATGAGGTGGTGAATAGAAGCCTTGGAAACCTTCGTATATGCCTAACCAAGGAGCATGCAACACAATGGGATATGATTCTTTCTCAAGTTGGGTTTGCATACAACGACTATGAATAGGAGTGTTGGTAAAATCCCTTTTGAAATTGTTTATGGATTGCAGCCTAGGGGTGTGTTTGATTTGAGAGATGTTAGTGGAATGGAAAGGAGGAGTGTTGAAGGAGAGGATTTTGTTGTGGCTATGCAGGAGATCCATCAATAGGTTAGAGACAATCTTCAAAAGAGTGTGGACAAATATAAGCAAAGTGCAAATCTAAAAAGAATAGAACTTCATTTCAAAGTTGGAGACTTAGTCTTGACACATTTGAGGAAGAAGAGATATCCAAAAGGGTAGTACTCTAAGCTCCATATGAAGAAGATAGGGCCATGTAGGGTGGTGCACAAATTTGGAGATAATGCTTATGAGATAGAGCTTCCACCCAGAGTTGTCATTTCTCCTATTTTTAATATTTTTGACCTTTACCCTTATAAGGGGGATGTGGTTGTAGGTTCAATTGCAGGTTCTTCAACAACTCTAGATGATTATTGGATTAGGGATCTTCCTCCAAGCAAGCCATTGGAGTGAGAATGCATTTTGGATACAAAGGAGCTCAAAAAGACGAGGCATAAGATCTATTACCAATACTTAGTCAAATGGAGAGGTCTTCCAATGGAATATGCCTCTTGGATGACTAAAGAAGAAATTGTAAAGCATGGATATACGGTTGTAGGTTTGTCCTCAAGTGGGACTTGAGCTTATTTTTCCTTGGGAGTATGGTGTAGGAGCACCTTAGGTTTAGTAGGAGTGCAAGTTGTCATTTTAGTTTTCTTGTGCTGATTTCATGTAATAAAGTCTAGGAAGACCATTTCATGTCTTTTGGGGTCCAATTAGAGGTCTTAGTCGTTCGTTGGTGTCAAAATGCAAGAACATGCAAAAGCTTGTCAAGTTGCTAAATGTAACATGCAACTTTTGCTCTTCTTTTTGTAAAGAGGCAAATGTAACATTGAAAAGGGAAGTCTAATGGTTGGTAACTGATGCAACAAGTGGGAAAATGATTAAGAGGCCTTGTTCCATCAATCTTGAAGGTTGTTGATTGAATTTTGAAGTTTGAAGCAATAAACATCTCAATTTTTTGCAACTTTAACGTGTTCTTTCCTGTTCTCTTGCTTAGTACGGTGTTGTACAGACTCATTGTTGCTTTGAATCAATTATAGATGATAGGTTGATGAATCTTCTTTCTTTTACAACTTTTTTCAATTAATTTAATTAGTTATTAAGAAAGTTATTGCACATTCTTTCCAAGCTACCTGAAACCCTAGTTTAGGGTAAACATGAGCACAATAAAATGATTTTCTCCCCATTCCACTGGTGAAAATTCATGAAACTCGGTGGAATGGTAGGTCTAGGTGTATTCTTTGATGCTCCAAACTTGTAGACTCTGACGTGTAATCTTGCACGTGCTAGAGAGATTTGAAGGTCTATTATCTTCATGTAACAAACCTAGGAGTTCATGGAAAAGTTGTATCTTGTTTTGGAAGAGTCAAGTTTGCGTGGGTTGGTGGATGGATCATGTTGTTAGACCTATAAGGACCCTGTTAGAGCCAAGGATAGGCTAAGAAGCCTTTTGGAGATCTTTTTTTGGCCGAGCCCTAGTGCATCCAAGGTTTAGAAGCTTAATTAGGCCTAATGCAAAGCAAGACAGTCAAAAATTGGCCTTTGTGTTCCAAAGGAACCCCACCTACATTTAAGATATGTTTTAAAAGAACCAAAAGGGTATTTGAATATGTGTTTACTTTATTTTTTTCATGTCTTCCCCAAGAGATATACCCAAATAAGCCTTGTTGAAGTACTATTAGGAAGGATGATAATTTGTGAAAGAAACCACCTTGATTGATGTGCTAGGGTTCTTGAAAGGTGTTGACTAGTTGATTTTGATCCTGACTACCCCTGCTCTACATCAAAGATAAAGGAGGTGATATATAAAATTAATAGAGAGAGAAAGAGATAGAGAGAGGGGGAGAGATAAAGAGATATACATAAATAGATATAGAGGGAGGGAGGGAGAGAGGATAGAGAAGTTGGGAGATATAAAAAGAGAGAGTGATAGGGAGAGAGTGAGAGATATGGATAGAAAGAGGTAGAGATGTGGATAGAAAGGTGGAGAGATAAAGAGATATATAATGGGAAAGATAGAGGAGAAAGACATGAAAGAGATGTAAGGCTCGAGGTAAGGAGATAGAGACAAGGAGAGAGATAATAAGAGAGAGAGAGAGATAATGAGATGTAAATAGATAGGAAGAGGGAGAGATGGGATAATCGAAATAAAGGGGGCAAGAGTGAGAGATAAGGGAGGTGATATAGAAAATTAATAGAGAGAGATAGAGAGAGGGGGAGAGATGGAGAGATACATATATATAGATAGAGAGGGAGGGAGAGAGGATAGAGATGTTGAGAAATATAAAAAGAGAGAGTAATAGGGAGAGAGGAAAAGAGGGAGAGATATGGATATAAGGAGGGGAAGATAGAGAGATATACAGGAGTGTTATAGAGGGGAAGAGAAGTTGAGGCAGGCAAGAGATAAAATAGAGGAGACTTATATACAAGGAGACAAAGGACAGAGACAGGTACAGAGATATATAGATATATATACAGAGATATTATAGATATATATAAGACAAGAGAGGAGATCCCTTATATCTTTTGGACTTCATCTGAGGCTTTTATTATCCTTTAAATTTCCTTCCTCCTCCCATTTCCATGGTCTGTCTCCGCCTTCCTTTATCTATTCTCTCATTCTTTCCGTTTTATTTCCTCTCACTCCCCGCTATTTTTCCATCCTATTTACCCTTCACTCCTTTCTCATTCTTTGATCAACTGAAGAGGCATCTGTCTCATATTTCTCTTTATCTTTGTATCTCTTTATGTGACTATCTATCTGTGTCTCTCCTCTTCTCTCTTTTTCTCTCTTTCTTTATCTCTCTTCCTCTCTCCATATTTATTTCTTTATATCTATACCTTTATTTTGTATCTCTATCTCTCTTTTTATCTCCCTCTCTATTTCTCTATTTCTCTCTTTATTTCCTCTCTTTCACTATCTATTCATTTTCCTCCTAAGTGTGCAATGGTACACTGAAGAGGTTTTAAAGGTGAATTATCACATCCTTACCCAAATGACATGCAAACCTGAGCATAAATCCCTAAAACGTGTTATCCTTGGATTGTTGGCATGAAATGACTAATCAAAAGTTACCTTCTCTCTCTCACCCTATAGATTTTAATTTATATTTTAAGTTTGAAATTAATTTTATTATATAAATTATAACAAAAATCCAAAATAGAATTATTCTACAATAATTAAAATTTGAATGAGATAAATAATTATAAATTAAATTAATTCTAATATTTTTAATTACAATTTGTAATTTCATAAGACATAAATAAAAATAAAAATAAATTTCAAACTTAAATCTAAATTAAAAACTAAAATAAATTAAACTAAATGGAAAGCCAAAATATATCAAAATCTAAATATTAATAAACATAATAATTTTAAAAAATAAGTAACAAATAATACACCTATTAAGTTAATAAATGACTAAATAAAAAAGTAAAACTATTTTTTTAATTTATTAGAATTGAAATATGAATAAAATATATACCTAAAAAATATAATTAATATATCACAAACAATATTAAAATAAACTTAATATTAACAAATAAAAAAATATTATAATATATTATTAAATAAATTAAATTTTAAAAACTAAAATTGTATTTGAAATAAAATATTAAAAAATAAATATAAATTTTGTTAAAATTGTTAAAAGTAAAATTCTAACTTTTATATCAAAAATTACAAGTAACACCAAACTAAGTGAAAATATAATGAAACCCTATTTTAAAGATAAAAAGTCAATTTGTAATTTATCGATTTATTATTATTATTATTTGAAAAATATATCTATTTATTAAAAACTTTATTTTTTGATAGGTAAAATGCAATTGAGTTGAATATATTGATTTCAAAACAAAATACAAAAGATGTTCATGAATATGGGCCGAGCCAACCTCTAGAAATCCACAAATACAAAATTTGCATCGAACTACCCCTAGACTACCTAGACATCCCCTAACGATTTCAAAAAACTTACAGACTCCTCTGCACTTATTCAGTCATTTTCATCATAGAAATATGTGGTTTCAACCAAGTCTACAAAATCATTGAGCCATTGCAGACCCAACACCTCAACCACTCCCAAACACTTACACAGGAAGTTTGCACCGATCCTTGCCCAGTGTCAATGTTGAACCAGCTCCTCTCCCACCACGTCCATAACAAAAGGCTGCCACTCCACTTGGACACCCTGTTGGAACATCTTGACCATGTCGTCCGGAAATGGGATCCCAACACCGGGCCTTGTTATTGCCGCCACATCCACGTCCTCCTCCAACACCGTAACCACAAACACCATCCTCAAAAGAACCAAACATCTCGCTTTGGGCATGTTTAAATCCAGCAGAGAAGCTAGGAAGCACAAAGATATATCAAAATTCACCTTCATTTTGTTGCCTGAGAAACAAAATTTTCACCCAAGCACCATTCGCACCGCTTCAAGGCACATAATGTCCTTGTTCTGGTAGATGTTCTTCAACCTCTGGTTTGAGATGAACCCTGTGAAAGTTGCTTCTGACTTCACACTTTTTAGCTTTATGGGGGTCTCCATTTTTGTGTGCGGGAGAAGCTAGGAATAGCACCTTAAATAGCCAAATTCATCCACATCAACTCTAAGGGCCAACTAACGCCAACTAACGCATTCAATATCAGTACCAACCTCCATCACAGCTCCTCCACTTGACGAAGGAAAGTACTTAGTGTTCCAAATGTAAGATTGTCATGCTTTCAATTGATCTCAATCTCTTGAGAGTATCATTTCTTCCTTTTCTAATGCAGTTCCTCAGTACAATGTGAACATTGCCAGCTTGCCATAATTTTGCTCCCTCATGTGGCATTGAATGTCTATTTAATACCTCGACCAATCTTTGTTTGGCAATGGAATCCTTGGCACGAACGATTGACAAGATGCTTGTCTCGACTCTAGTCCTCTCCAAACCCCTAAAGTGCCCATGTATCGAGCTAGCTAAGCTAACACAACAACCCCCACATTTGATACATGGGCATATTAAAAACTTATTATTTATCTAAAAATCTAAGTTTGAAAGTTTAAAAGAAAAAAACAATGCATTCAAAGTTAAGACTAGATAAGAATGCATTTGTTTTTTCTTTAATTATATATTATATTTTATAATATTTTAGAAAATTTGATGGTTGAGATCATTTCAATGGTCTTGGATCCTTCTCTACAATTTTCAATCGTTGATTTCAAAAGAAGGTCATTCACTTCATATAAGAAACACCTTCAGTGTAATAAATATTAAATTATCACGAGGTTGGTGTGAAGTGTCTTGATGGTATTTGTGATTCCTAATCACAACTTCATTATGGATAAGATCTTTTACAAATCTCAAACTATAACTTTTTGCAGGGGCTTCTAGCATCACAATCAATGCATAGTGTAATTGTACACATTGCATCACCCTTTGTGGTTCA
>VDFB02087139.1:0-29814 GCA_007258455.2 Sequoia sempervirens | reverse complement strand
CTTAGCATTTGATTCTTGGCACAATATCTCTCATCAATGTCAACAAAACCTATGTCCATTGCTTCTTTGAAATGGCATTGTTGCTTCTAGTCACAACACCATTTTAAAGAAGAGAAAATTGTAGTAATTGAAATCATCTATACACTAATTTCTACAATGTATGTCTCATGTTATCATTTGGCACACTTATCATTTCTTGATCCATTATAATAATTAATATTATCCTAAGTTCATTACTTTAGGATAATTAATTAATTTAGTTTGAATTAAAATATAATTATCTATAATCAAATTATTTGAATCTTAAATTACAACTCGTGAGTTAATTATCTAATCAAAGTAGTTAGCTAAATAATCAATTTAGTTAACTCACTTATCAAATTTGTTGACAAGCCAATCGATTTGGCTAATTGAGGATCACAAATTAATTAAAAAATCAAATAATTATCAATTTTTCAATCAAACAAGTTATCTCCACCCATTTTGCAAATTGATTGTCATCTCTCGCTATTACATGAACCAATCGTGGATCCAATACATGATCCAATTTTAAATCTCAATGATTCTATTCCCTTTCAAAATTTCTATAGATTGAAGCTTAATCTTCTCTTTCACCATCCCAAATTGATGCTATAGCACTAGGCAACAAACATCAAAATTCTCTTGAGTGCATCTACTCCATTGATAATGCTAGATTGCATTAGTTTAGCATTTTTATTCATATCATTTTGATGCAAATTATTGTTTTCCTCAATTGAAAGGTAAGAGATGTGATTTTATCTGGAGTTTGAATTATGTTGTTTTATTCTCCTTTTCCTTTTTTGTTTGATTTTGCCTCTCATATATATAATTGAAAACTTATATGAAATTATTATAAAATAACTTGGCATAAAGTAAATGCACTCTAGCATGAGCATTACATCAATGCATACATCAATATTGACCTCATAGACATTATATTATTTGCTTGACATTTCTTCAATATTATATCGTCAAGGTAAACATTTAACTCATCATCAAGGAAGTTCTAAACCTTCCCTCTACACACCAAATAAAATAAAAGTAAAGGCTGCATCACTAAAGAAGAATCTACAACCATAGAAAGAAAAAAACTTTTATATTAGACCATAAATGTGGTCCAATCTCAAAATGATTTTGATTATCATAGCCCAATTCCAATTTTTAAATTTAATCATTGATGGCCACATACTACGGAATCTTCATCATCAAGATCAACAAATTAACGAAAAAGATAACAAATTTCCAACCCATTCTAATTTACTATTTATATTTATGATTCTCAATTCTAAATAACTTAGATCAATTAGAAATAAGTAAGGAGTCCTCTGCCACCCCTGCAAGACAAAGACGTCCCTTGAGAACATTGAGGGACGTTTGCAGGTTCCATTATGACTTGTTAAATCAGAAACAATTAGTACTAAGTGGAATCATATTTAATTCCGAGAGCTTGGCAAAGTTTGAATGGTAGACGAGGAGATCCTTCCACGTAGAGCAGATTGCTTAATTTCTGCAACACCGACAGTTGAAAAAACAAATGTCTTGCCGGAAAGAAGGGGAAAAAAGTGAAAGAAATTGAGATGCACGAATATTATGAGAACATGTAGGCAGAGGAGACATCAATCCTTCTCACATTGAACGACATGGCAGCAACTTATTTCCGTATTTTCATTTGCAACGTGAGTTGAGAATGTAATGTGGTTAAAGTTGGTAGAAGTTGGCTAATTTTGAAAAGTTGATCCACATGATCTCCACATGTAAGTTGCTTAAACTTCCCAGAATTTCACATTTTGGCCATAACTACAGTCAGATGAAAGACTTTTGGTTTTGGATGGTGACCGCTTGCTTATGAAGCAAGCACGACCATGGTAGAAAGTAAGTAGTAGGAGAATAGTGTAGCTTGAAAGGATCAGGTGACTTGGGGAATGAAAGGATACCTCCACTAGAGTTCACTTGCCCAACTAGATGTGTTTGAACACTAAATTTAGCCCCACCACACATAGAACAAAAGATACGCCCGTTTCCACATTTACACTACTCTCAACTGATGCTTTTTCTAAGAATGTATTTTTTTGTTGGGTTGGTCAAATGATATAGAGTTTGATAGAATTGAGAGATGTTAATGTGGAGGGATCCCATATCCACCTATAGTCTATAGGGAACCTTCCTAAGTGCCATGAGATTTGAGAACTACTTATTCATAGTTTGGCATTTATTTTGCTTTTTGGACTCTTAAGAGACTATGTTGGAATATTTTAGCTTAGAAGAATTAGATGACTTGGGGAATGAACGAACGCCTCCCCTAACATTCACCTACTCACCTAGAATTTTTGGTGTAGCTAGTTTGGCCCCACAATGAATATAATGTATAGAATTCAAGATATGCTTATTTCCATGTTCACAATTTACTCTTAAATGATGTTTTTTGTAAAAATGCATTCATTCCTGGATTGGTCAAATAGCGTAGATTTGGCCAAAATTGAGAGATGTTAATGTGGAGGGACCCCATATCCACCTATATGTCTAGAAAAACATTCCTAGGTGCCAAAAACTTTGAAATATACTTCATTATAATTTGGTAATTTATTGCTCTGAGGCCTCTTAAGAGATTCCAGCGTTGGGGTAGTGTAGCATAGAAGGATTAGGTGACCTAGGCAATGAATGTATGGCTTTGTTAGAATTAACAAACCAACTTGGATGTGGTGGTGTAGTTAGCACCACACACAAAACATAAGATATGCCTATTTCCACATTTACACTTCTCTAAAATGACATTTTTTTCAAGAATGCATTCATTGTTGGTTTGGTCAAATGATGTAGAGTTTACAAAAAATGAGAGAGGTTAATGTGGAGGGACCCCATATCTAATTTTAGGTATGAAACATAGATTTTAGGAACCAAAATGCTTGCTCTCTTCCTAAGTTTTTCACCTGGAAAGAGAGAGATTTAGATCCTAAAATGCTATATGTTCATTCAAATAAGGACAAGTGTGATGCGATATGATGAAAAATAACTAAACTAAATGCAATTGGCTGATTGAAATGATCTAAAATGAATGCAAAACTAAGATTTATGCTTTGTTTGAAAACATGGTGTGATATGCAAAAACTATGAAATATGAAGAAATTGAAAGAAATATGCAAAACAAAAAGTATAGGGTCAAATCTGAGTGCACTTGGATGATGTGTGAGCTTTTTGGAATGTCTGGAATGCTGATGGAATTTTCTAATTTTTCATAGTGGGACTCATTCTCCAAGGGTGGCGAATCAATCCTCCTATTGTTGAAAAAGTGTTGGGAATTGATTTCTGATAGTCGGGAAGTGATTTCTGGTAATCTATGTAGATTTCTAGATTTCAAGTAGGACTCATTCGCCAAGGGTGGTGAATCAATCCTCCCCAAGACTTCTGAAAAGTCAAGGTCAACACTGCTTCTCCAAATCTGGAAATGATTGAATAACAACTTGTCGGGATCAATTTTGCAGAAAATGGGCTAAAAGTCACTCAAATTGCTTGAATGGGTGATGAGTTGATTTGAAGAGCCTAGTTGACTTGAAATCCATTTTTCAACACCTTTAAACCTATCAAATCTGCAAAACAAAGGCTACAAAGACACATGCAAAGGGGAAAAATGTTGGGGGATTAGTGAATAGGGGTTTGCCTTAGTCAAACCCCGCTTTAGTAATTAAACCCAATTGAAATGAATGACATGCAAGAGAAATAATAAATGAATAACATGAAGTATTACAAACTTACCACGTCCTTGAATATGCAAATCTGAAGTGATGTCAAAATGTTGCTCCAAAGTGCTTGAGAGTGCTTGAATTAAAGATGCAAAATGCTTGATTACTTGAATGCTTGTATGTGGAGAGATCACTTGAATTAGGACATGTAAAATGAGGTGAAAAATGAATATTTATACAAATCTTATGCCTTTGTATCCATTCATACCTCATCACGTCACATGAAGTGAATTTTTAGTAAAATCCCAAAGATATTTGAAATATTTTGAATTTAGGCCAAGGGGGACTCATTCCACACCCCTGCTTAATGAGTCACACCTAGGACCCAAAACCAAGTGTCAAGGAAAAATGTCATATTTAATGTTGTTTGTCGGTAAGACCCAAAACTACACTTAATATAATATATGAGGGCATAAAGAGACAAAATAAAGCATGAGAAGGGTGTAAATAGGGAAAATATGCCTAGAAAAGTGTGAAATCTAGTTACAAGACTTTACAACACTTCAAATAGGACTTGTTGATGTATGAAAAGGTGATTTTTAGGTGAATTGCATTAAATAGAGTCTAGAAGAATGTAGAAAAATCTTACAACACTTCACAACACTTTCACAAGATCGTCATTCTTTGAATTTTAGCACCAAAATAAGCATGTGTTCAAGCCAAGATACATCAAAAATTAAAGGAACATAGCTCCAACACTATGAAACAAGGCCTAAAAGACTATGAAAATGGGAAGGTCCATTTTCTATGGTACATTTAGCCCCCACTTTAGTGAGAGAAACTTGCTTCCTCACACTAAAGTAGCCAAGAACATCGAGAGAAGGGTTCAAATGCACTTACATTAGCAACATGGAATACAAAAAACAAGAGGGATGATCAAGCCCTAGGATGAAGATCCCATAACAAACTGAACATAAGAATAAAGGAACACACAAGTGTTGAAATGAATTGAGTGAAGCTTCGATCATCAATCCAACTAATTGTGAAAAGAGATCTAGGCTGATTGTTTGAAAAAGTGTGTACTCACTCTAGGGCCACAAAACTAGTTGTCTATGGGGTGAGAATGCCCAAAAAGTAAGATACATATGCTAGTTGGTATGCACTCACAAATAAACACAAAAGTGGCTATGGGGAAAATTCATGCCCCTAGTTGGGCTTCTCGCTCAACCATGTTAAAGCTATACTCGCTTGATAACTTTAAGAACATGCCACAAAGCAAAAGGAAATGCAAATGTTGGTTTAAAATAGGATGGCACCATAGGCATGCAAGTTTTGTTATGCAAGGTGGCCAAACAAGTAAGACAAATCCATAGGCATGCAAGTTGTGTTATGCAAGGTGGTTGAATGAGAATGTTATGTGTAATATGTTTAAAGGAGTCTTGTTCAGTTTATGCAAGGTCAATCACCTAGGGAACATTGTGTCTAATGTCTCCAAAAGAGGACCAATCAAAGAATAGTATATTCATAACTTAGGGATGCGGTGTCGCATCAACCATAAGAGAATACAATAATGGCGGGTGAGTCACATACGAAGGGACATCATGCCAATGTCATCTAAAGTGACAAACACATCACATAAATGACAAGGCTTTGCTAAGAATGAAAATGAAATAATGGTGATGTATGCCCCCCACTTTAGAGGAATTGCTACACATCATTCTGTGAGCAATTACTTGAAAGTAGAGAAGAGAGAGAAATTAAGACATGATAGCTAACTTAGAAAACTCTATGCCAAGTCATATGTTTCAAAGTTAAGGCATGTCATCAAAATGAAAAATAAAGAAAGCGAGGGTGCCCCAGGAAAAGAAAGCACACCACCAAACACATAAGGGATCACACTAGATTTGAAATTCGTTATGTTCATTGCTACAGGTGTTTTTATATTTTATATGAAAGAGCTGAAAGACTATCATCATTCCCCAAAGCACACATAGAACCCTAGAGGAATGATATAAAGAGAGTGAAAGCAAAGGAAAAGAAAGTCAGGTTGAGTCAGCATGGAAGAGAAATTATAGTCTCGGCGCTTTGCATAAGTCCCCGAGGAAAAAACAAGTGAAAAAGAAAATAAAAAAGAAAAAAACTTTTGAGTCAACATGAAGGAGACATTTTAGTCTCAATGATTTGTGTCATCCCCAAAAGGAAAACTCAAAACAAAAGAAAAAGAGAAAAATACAAAGACCATTTGGATCAACATGGAAGAGACATAGGGCATCTCTACGCTGTGTCATCCCAAGGAAAACACAAAACAAAAAATGAAAAAAGACAAAGGTGGTTGGGTCAACATGGAAGAGACATACAAGGCATCTCTCTCGCTTTGTGTCATCCCTAAAGAAACTTACAAAACAAAAATTAAAAGAAGAGTAGAATCACAGATGGAAGAAGTGTACAAAGAAGGAGACATAGATAGACGTCGGGGAACACGATACACATATAGAAAAGAAAAGGAAAATGCATGAAGAAAAAAGACTAAGTGAGGCAAGTGCAAGAAGATGAGTCCACGAAATGTGGAAGTTTTTCATAGGTAGTGAATTACAAACACCAAAAAAGTAGGATCTATTTTTAAAGAGAGATCCAAAAAACCTTTACACATTATCTAGTACCATTCACGAGAAAGGAAGTTAATTTGATTGGTGATTCGAGGAAGGATTGGTGCGGTGGTCATTGCACAGGTCTGGAGTGCGTGGGGTTTCGGTTCCGGTGGGGGAGGCTCAGCCCTCCCCCACGAAGGTAATATCCTCCATGCCCTTCCGTGGTTGCCCTCATTCTTTGTTTTCCTGGGAGTGTTATATGTTTCTTCTTCTTGGTTTTCTAGTTGGATTGCGTGTTTTTCGTTCTTCTTTGCTGCCTGGCCTGAAGGGTTGGTGTTTTAGTGTGAACTGCTATGGAGGGGGGTTTGACCCCCTCTATACCCACTGGGGTTGCCTCAAAGGATGGGGAAACAGTTAATACCATAAACTGCCCCAAATCATTGCGTGAGGCTGTTGTGTCTAATCAACTAGTTTGTCTGGAAAGTGCGAAGTTTGTTTTTGAGCCTTCTAAAGGAGGTGAAACCACTGATGAAAATGGAGGTCCGCAAGACACAGTTCCTTCGGATACCACTGTGATTGTTCCGAACCTTGATATGCTTGACACAATCCACAAAGAGCGGGGTAGACTCTCGGAGGTTGCAGTTTTTATGGCGGCCATTGACTTGGATAATCTCCCCGCTAGAAAATACTTGGATAACTAGTTTAATTTTGTGTGGTTTAAAAAATTAAATGTTCAAATCTCATTCTTCCGTATGATTCAAAAAGGGTTATTCTTAATTTATTTTAAAAACCATGAGATGCAATTGAAAATATTAAAGAAAGCTTACTGGAGCGTTGGAAAGTCAGTGTTTAGGGTTTTGTCCTGGAAGTTGGGGGCTAACTGTGACGAAATCCTTGCCTTGTCTAGCCCTAGGTGGTTGTTGGTTAAAAATATTCCCCAAGATTTGTGGTCCTTTGTTCCGCAAATTGTCGAACCCTTTGGGGGAGTACTCAGGGTGGATAGGCCTTGAGTTACGCTTCCTGATCTGAATGCTCGTGTCCTTGTTTCTCTAAGCCCGGGTGTCGAGCTTCCTAGTAATATTGGTATTAAACTTGAGGGTAATCTTCACTTGTGCCCGGTGGAGGTGCTTGGTGGTATTGGGGCCTGCTACCTCTGCAGGAAAGAGGGTCACCTGAGAAAAAATTTCCCCCTGATTCGTAGTAATGGTAGCCGCCCTCCTGCTAAACCGCCTGGAGTTTCAACTGTTGCTTCTCCGTCTGTCAATCTTGCGGCGGCTTCTGATGTCAGTTGTGATCTGGTCACCGATTTGGGGGTTTCTCCTGGTGCCTCTGGTTTCTCGGCCTCTCCCCTGGTGCCCCCCTCTCCATCTTTGGTTGCCCCTGCTATTGGCTGTAGCGTCCCCAGCGTTGCTCCCCCTCAACCTGCTTGCCATTCTGAGGTCCCCTCTTGCATTCTAACTTCCCCCCTGTCAGTTGACCTTCCTTTTTCTCCACCTTGCTAGGCTTCTTTGCCAAGCCCTGCTCCCCGTTCTCCTCCTTCTGTTCCTGTTGGCGGTGGCAAAAAAAATGCTCAGATGCTTGCTCTTGAAAGCATTATGAAGAAAGGCGGAAAATGTAGTAATAATAAGCAGAAAAAAATAGAAGTGATCAAGACCTATGTTAATGGCATTATAGTTGATGAAGAGACTGTGGTCTCTAACTCTCACGATAATGAAATTCTGACAGAAAAAGACAACCCCTCCAAAATTGAGAGTATAGTTTCTACTTTTGAAACCATTCAATCCCTCAATTGTCCTTCAATTTCTGGAAGCAAAGGAATAAAACCTGGAAAAAATGGTTGTGGTCAAGGTTTGGATGCCTCTGGGGATAACGAGATGACTTCCACAGAAAATTGTGGTGACCCTGGCTTTTCTCCGACTGAGAATTCTCTTGAGACCTTGACTGACATGGTCAGAAAATGGTCTGTTGATAAATCTGAAGCTTCTAAACTTGAGATCTCCAACCCCACACAAACTTGTGATCCTATAGACACTATTGGGCACCCTGTTGATGAGGAGACCCCTGGAAGGACAGTGGGCCTACCCAGTGAGGATGCCAAAAAAGATAGCTTGAGTGTAGTATTGAGAACCTCCCCGACTGGGGAAGGCTTTGAGGAAAACTCTGGGAAGGATTTGGAAAGTGTAAGGCAAACCGTTGGGGATTCTGAGCGCCACCCCCCCAAGGAACCCAAAAAAACAAGGCAGGAAAAAAGGCAGCACCATCTCAGTCTGCAAGAATGGTGCTGGAATTATTAAAGGAAAGTGGAAGAAAACCAGCATAGTTCTAGCTGTCCCCTCTCCCAAGAGAGTTGAAAATGAAGAGAACACAATTAGATATTTTGAAATGTTTAAGAATGCTAAAGAGACCCTTGCCAGTAAATATACTAATGATAGTTAGTTGCACCTCGTGGAATGTCAGGGGGCTGGAGTCCCCCGACAGAAAGTATATTGTTAGGAGATTTCTCAATTTGGAGCAAGATAAAGATTTTGTCTTTTTGCAAGAACTTAAAGTTGTTGGGTTCTTGTTGGAAACCAGCTTAAAGTTCATTTGGGGAGATTCTATGTTCTTGGCCTCCAAACATGAAAAAGGTAAAGGAGGGGTGGCCATCTTGATGGCCAATAAATGGAAACCATATCTTACTGATTCAGGGGTTTCCCCCTGTAACAGAGTTGTTTGGGCCACTTTTCAGAGAGGTGGTATTAGTTTTGGGGTTTGTTCAATATATGCCCCAAACGACTACCTTGGTAGGTGTGGCTTATGGAGGTGGCTATCTGAACTCCCCGAGGTTCCTTGGATTATAGGAGGTGACTTTAACATGATTGAGAATAAGGAAGATAAGAAGGGGGGAATGAGTGTAGACTGGAAAGGGAATGAAATGCATTATTGGTTCAGAATGAAAAACAAGCTTAATCTGCTTGATCCTCTTGAAGGTTTGAAGCAAGAGAGCAGCGGTGTGTGGTTTACCTGGTGTAATGCCCAGAAGGGCAACAAAAGAATTTATAGTAGGCTTGATAGATTTTATGCCAACAAAGACCTTTGCAATTTTGAGCCACTCAACAGGGGTAACAAAGTGGTGGTCTATCCTTACACTCTTTCTGACCATCACCCTATTAAAGCCAGGATAACCATTAACAATGGCATTAAGATTAGCCCCAAAAACAAGGATAACTTCATTCTCAATACCAGTTTATTGCTAGACAAGGATTGTCTTGAAGCTATGAGTACCTTGAGGGGTATAAACAAGTGGATGTTAAGAGGGTCTAGTCCTATAGAAAGATGGAATCAAAATGTTAAGTCCTGGAGTTGCATTTTTCAGACAATTGGTAAAAAGAAAACATTGGATAGGAGGAGGGAGGAGAATCACCTCCAGGATGAGTTGCTGGTTGATGAGGCTAGGATCCAAGAGGATCACAAGGATGAGCAACTCTATGAAGAGCTTAACAAAGCAAAAAGCTCTTTGAGGAAATTGCAGGCTAATAAGATTCAAGGGCTTAAGGTGAGGGCTAAGCTCAATTGGTTGAGCAGTGGGGATAAAGGATCAAAAATTTTCTTCAGATATATTAAGGAAAAAGGCCTAACAGAGCAAATAGACCAGATTTGTCATAATGGTGTGACGATGTCAAAATAGGAAGACATCCTACAGCAATTCACTCTGTTCTACAGGGAACTTTTTAAATCTGAAGATAATGGAGAAGAGTGCATGGGGGCAAGAAACACTCTCAAGGGTTTGATGCCAAAAAAAATCTCTAAGGAAGACTATGCTCTGCTCTCGACTAACATAACCAAAGAGGAGATCAAAAGAGCAATCCTTGCCATGAGCAACGATAAATCTCTTGGGTTAGATGGGCTCCCTGTTGAATTTTACAAGACCTTCATTGATTGGATTTGTGAGGATTTGCTCCAAGTCTATATGGAAGCCCTTGAAAAAGGGTCCTTGGGAACCCACATCAATCAAGGTCTTATTAAGTTATTACCAAAAGAGGGAGACAAAACCTTGATTAAAAATTGGAGGCCAATAACCCTGTTGAATGTTTCGTACAAGGTGCTTGCAAAAGTCCTAGCCTTAAGGCTTACAAATATCCTGCCCAAGTTTATAAATACCACTCAAACTGGGTTTATTAAAGGAAGGTACATCCTTGAAAACTTAATTACCAGCTGGGAGGCTTTAGATTGGGCCAAAAGATCTCAGCAGAATGTGGCAATGCTTTTAATTGATTTTGAGAAGGCTTACGACAGAGTGGAGTGGTCCTTCTTGATGATGGCTCTGGAAGCTTTTGGGTTTCCGCAGGGTTTTACCAAAATGATCAGCACTCTCTTAAGTGATGCTTCTACCGTGGTTGAGGTGAATGGGTCCAGGTCTGAACCAATCCAATTGGAGAGGTCAATTAGACAGGGATGCCCCATTGCCCCGACCTTGTTTGTTATTGCCTCAGATGCTCTTCATTACCTGCTAAGGGAGAAGTGTGTTTCGCCTAAAGTGAATGGGCTGAAACTTCCCGACAATGGTGAGCTCCTAAACATTCAGTTTGCTGATGACACTTCCATTTTTGTGGAATTAGAAGAGAAAAACTTTGGAAGATTAATGGACAAGCTTGGTCTGTTTTGTCAGGCTTCAGGAGCTAGGATTTCAAAAGCTAAGTCCATTCTATTAGGTTGGCTTGACACCCCTCCTGGCCGGTTGCAAAAGTTTGATCTTCAATGGGGGGGGACGCAAAAACAAGGTACCTGGGGATCCCTTTCGCTGTCTCACCCAATTTGAAGGAAATGTGGCATTGGCTTAAGGCCAAGATTGATAAAAAGCTAGATGGTTGGAATAGACATTATCTTTCTCTTGCTGGGAGGGTGCAGGTGTGCCAAAAGATTCTTTCCTCATACACCTTATACTTTGCTTTTGTTTGGTTCTTCCACAGTTATCAAGTCAACGAGGTGTAAAAGAAAATCAGAGGTTTTCTTTGGTCCGATGGGAAAGACAAAAAGAAGTTGCACGCTGTCAGGTGGGAGTGGTGTTGTATGGAAAAAACTAATGGGGGCTTGGGCCTCAAAGATCTCAAAAAGCATGGTATGGCACTGGCTGCGAAGTGGGTCATCAAGGCCCTTGATGGGAATGAACCGTGGAAGATTCTTATTAGGAATAACATCTCTCAAGCTGTACCAAAATTGGCTAAGTCTTGGAAGGCTCTGCCTTTCAGTGATCTCCTCATCACCAAGTATCCAATAGTGCCTGCTGGATTATCAGTTTTCAGAAGTATTTGGAAGGCCTGGGAATCCATAAGGGGCAGTTTCACTAGCCCTCTCCTAACTGATCCTAACAACAACCTAATCCATCCAGGTAGATCCATCTGGTGGAATCTTGAAAACAATGGAAAGCCTTTAGCATTATTGCAAGGCTGCTCAACTAAGAATTGGAATCGGATTGGCATTAAAACATTCAGTGATATCTTCAGGGATGGAACTCTGGTTAGTTGGTATCAGTTGAGGGAGGATTATGGGCTCCCTCCCTCTAACTTTAGGACTTACTCTGTACTAAGGGAGGCCTGTAAAAGGTGGAACCCAAGTCTCCAAGTAGGTAGCTGGGAGGATGATCTGCTTAAAATTTTATGGAAGGGTACCCTACCCTTGCAAGATGTCAAAACTAAGGACATTTATAAAGAATTAATTAACTCATGCGCTCCTGCTGACTATCTCAATAGGGCCTGGAAGGCTAACCTTGAAAGCAAGGACTGGCAAAAAGTTTTTAAGTATCTGTGGCATAATGGGATAGATGCTAAAAAGACTTGTTTTAGATGGCTTGTTTTGCTTCAAAAAGTTCCCTTCAAGTTGAAAGTTTGTGATGTTGTTATTTGTGATATTTGCAGGGTTCCTGAGTCTGTGTCTCATATTTTTTTTGATTGCTTGTATGCTAAGGAGATTTGGAATTTGCTCTGGAATGGTCATAATACTTGGTATTCAAGTAGGAATTTCACTTGGAAAGAAATTTTGATGGGTTTTGATAGTAAATTAAGCAAAGAGTTGCATCTCTTCTGGTTTTTTCTTACTACTGAAATTTTGTGGGTGTTATGGAAAGCAAGGAATGAGGACAAATACAGTGGGGTACGGAGGTTACTTACTGAGTCGAATAAAAGGCTCACATTCTATAATGTTTCCTTGCAGGTCATTGCCATCATGGAGGTTGCGGAAAGCAAATTCCTAAAGCTGCTCAAGAATGAGAGGACCCCTTTCCATCAGAGAGAAGTCATGCACAACCGCTCATGGCAGCAGGATCAACCCAATATTGATGTCTTTACGCAGGCCCTGGAAAAACTTAAAGAAGAGCTCCATGGCTAAGTTAGGCTGTGATGGCGTAGTGGCAGTGTACAAGGAGGAAATGAAGCATAGTCACGCATGGCACCCAATGTAGGATCTGTTGGCATCTGTTGTTTCTTTGCTAGTCAATGCAGTGTTTTTTAATCTATCATCTTGTAACCAAGTGGTCAATGTGTCCCGATGTGCATGATGTTCCTTTTACCTGTATGTTTTTAATGTGTAAGCAACTGCTCAGAAAATGTGTAATCAACAGTGCAAATTATGTAAATAACTATACAGATTTCTGTTTGTAGCAATGAGAATGCTATAACAGTTTAGCAGTAGTTTTTAGGATGGTGGGTTGTTTGCTACGTCTGTTTTGTAATTCTTGTTGTTTGCTCGATTATTAATATAAAAAAAGCAAGATCCCGTTTTGGTTTTATTTTGGAAAAAATTTCAAAATTAGATCCCATTTTGAAATTTCCGATTTGAGAAAATTTCCATTTCGGAAAGTTTTCAATGGGGATCCGTTTGAAAACTTTCCAAAAATGGAAATTTTTGTTTCTAATTTGCAAAGCAGGATCCCGTTTCATAGAACCATAAAAATGGGTTTTGAAGCAGGATCTGTTTTTTAAATTATGAATTTTGAAGTAGGTTTCAAACTTTTTTTGGTTAGGAAATAGGCTTGGGGACTCCCGAACCTAGCTTTCGGACCTAGTTTGACACCAATTTTGAAGGAGATCATTAATATCACGGAAAATAATGACTTTGGACATATGTTTGAGAACTATTTTTGCACTTAATGTTTCTGAAATTAAAACCCATTATAGATGAGATGAGTGCGATTCCAAATATGTAATTTTTAATAATTTGAATATTTTTCTATTTTTCAATTAATTTCTAATGAAACTAGTCCATAGCTTGAATTATCGGGTTTTCTTAGTATTTTTAATAACTTTTGATCAACATAACATTTTGTGAATGGATTGCGAGAATGAAACTTGGGACAATTCTTTTCGATTAAAAAAAAATTCAAAAAAATGATAAGTTTAGGTCATCTTATGCGTGTCATACACAACGATTTTTCAAAATGACAAATATGCCTAATAAAAATTTAACCAAAAAAAAAATCAATAAAAAATTACAAAAAAGTATTGAGAACAAGCTTCAGTGAGTCACAAATATTTTCCCAAAAGGATTGAGAAAATACAATAATTAGGTCAAAATATATAGATGTAGTACCGTTCATGTGGTTATAAAAAGTGACTTTTTAAGCAGTGGTTTTAGAAACATATTGAAACTCAATTTTACAATGCGGGTATTGAAATAAATTACATATTTGGAAACTAGACTCAAGGTACTACATTTTTGATTCTTGGCTTTTTGAAGATTCCATCTCCTAAGTGCTTCAAATTTAGGTCAAATGTGTCAAATTCTGAAATCGGGAAAACACTTCCTTTTGGCCCAAAGTGGGACTCAACTCTTACTAGTAGGAAAATGCAGATCACCCATCAAGTCACCGGCCTCTCAATCATGTTCAGTGAAATGCGAAGGTGATTGACTATTCAAAGGAGGAATCAAAAGAGCTGAACTAGGCGTTGTACCAGGTTCTTCACTTGTTGGAGATTATTTATCATTTAAGCTCATTGTAGATGAAAATATATTGTTTCATCTATGTTGGAAATCGTCACATCTCCATCATCATCATCAAGATTAATAACGATGGGAGGACGAAAGTGATTTCTAAGGATGGATGTATCAAGCGTGTGGGTTGGATGTGTTCATTTTGTTGTGATTGTTGAGTTGAGATTTCATATAGTTGGTCAGCATGGTCATCGATCAAAGGTAAAAATTGGTTGTCTTGATTGGTTGCAGTATGAGTTAGGAGACGACGACGACATCGATGCTCTCGAGCAACATGGTTTGATTTAATTTTGTTTTGGAGTTTTTGAGGTGTAGGAGCTAATTAAGTCAGCATAGGTTCTTCGAATTCCAAAAGGGGAATAGTAGAAGAAACCGAAGGGGAAGGATCAATCACTATCTCTTTCGCTTTATATATTTGTTTGTTAGGAGGAAGTGAGGCATGAACCATTTCGTGGTCTCTTGAGTGTTTAGATGATGGATGGGAAGTATCAAGAAGAGATTTTTCAAAGGATGTGATGGTTTGTTGAATATCAGTTGTAGGTGTAATCATGGTTTCATTGAGGATAGGAGGAGTGGAAGTGGACAAATGTGTATGACGAAGGGATAATTCAATAATCTTTTTGGCTTTAAACTTCTTATAAGTGATGTAAAAGAAGTCCTTATGAGGAGTGATAGGTTCCATGGGTTTAGGCCAAAAGGATTCTAATGAAAAGTTACCTTTGGAAGATAAAGGGTTAGAGCCACTATGGTTTACAGTGAATACCTCATTGCCATGTGGAAAATTCAAGCACTTGTGAATGATTGATGGGACTGCTTTCATTGAGCGAAGCTAAGGAAGGCCAAGCCACAAAAAAAATTGGTCAAATTGTGAATTAATAGAAAACATTACCTCTAAAGTTTTAGGTCCTATTTGTAAAGGTAACACGATTGATCCAATCGTAGGGCATGCAAAACCATGATGTGTTTTAATCCATGCAATCGGTGGATTATAGTTGTCTTCTTATAGATCATGTAATACTAGGAACTCCTTTGTGATCACATTCTCACTAGAAGTGGGATCTATTAATATCCCATTAGTAGGCTTATCATAGATTCTACCGGCTAGGTAGAGAGGACCATGAAGAAGCTTTGGTAGTATGTCTTTAGCAGAAAATTAATATCAAGGGATTGCATGGTTTGGCACTTGCGAGGGATAACATCTATCATGGAAACAAGTTTATCCATAGGACTAGCTTTGGCAACAAGAGGAGACGTATCAATTTGTTTAGTATGTGTAGCCACAGTCATTACATCAGGCTTTGATGGTTCACTAGCCTTAAAGAATGAAGTAGTATTCTTAGGCATAGGGTTGGTGAAGATTTGGAGATTTTGGTTAGGAGGTGTGACAGACTTATTGCCTTGATCATTAACACCCATAATGGTCAATTCACCCGAGTTAGTGAGGTCTTGAACTAGATGTTTAAGACGCTTACAATGTTCGGTGTCGTGGCCATTTTGATGATGAAAATGGCAATAAGCATTAGGCTTGAAGCTAGGTGGTAAGGGTTGGTTGGGATCAAGTGGTCGAACAGGTGGTAAAGTAAGCATGTGTTTTTGCATGACTTGTGTCATTGTCTGATGGAGGGTGGTAGGTAAAGGAGTGAAATGTTTGTTTGGATCATCATAATGAATTTAGGCATGACTGTTTTAGAGGAAACCGTTATATTTTGAACTTGTGAAGGTGGTTGTGGTTGGGGTGGAGGAGGTGAACTAAATTGTAAGAAGCCTCAGTTAGGTTTGTGGAACTTTTGTATGTTGTTTTGGTGTTGATTGTTGTTTTCAGTTTTGTCAATTCGGCTAAGAGTTGATTTTGACTCTCGAATGGAAACTGAATTTTGATATTCACATAAGGTTGTATATAAATGCATGAATGAAGGGAATTTCATCATCGTAAGCTTATCTTGAAGGTTAGTGTGTAAATTCTCAATAAACATCTTTTACAGATGGGCATATGGAATTTGGACATCAAATTGAGCATATAAGGATTGGTAATGAGAGATGAAATCTGTTACTTTGTCATCGGTGTTTTTTCTACATCACATAAGGTCAGCCATTGTATTTTTATTTTTCATGTGCACTTGAAAGTGATTAATGAAAGCTTCCACCAATTCATTAAATGAATGGATGGAATGATTAGGAAAATTGGAAAACTAGTTCAAGGCAATATCTTTCAAGGTCCTTGGAAAGAGTTTTGCTAAGAGTTTATCGTCAAGAACAAAATCACAACACAAGGCAGTAAAAGCATTGACATGGTTGATATGATTTCCTTTTCCTCCACATTTCTCAAATCTTGGCATTTCTATCCCTTGTGGCATCGTGGTACGTAAGATTTCTAATGATAAGGGGTTGCTATGAACAAGATATGTGGTTGGAGTAGTTTGAGCTTGACTAATGGTTTCAAGTTGGTGCTGCATGGATGAAATAGTGTTAAGAAGTTGTGTCATGAAGGGATCAAGATAATGGGGTTGAGGTGGAAGGGAAAATGGTGATGGAGTGTAGGTGATGTTAGGAGAAGTGGTAGGAATATGAAGGGTGTGAAGGTGGTGGAAGGAGGTTGCGATGCCACAAAAGGTGTAGGAATGCTAGTGGAAATTGGGAAAGAAGTACCAACAGAATTGGTTTGATGTAAAGTTGTATGGACTTGTGGATTGGTGTAAGTTGGTATGAAAGAGGAGGAACTTGAGATGTTGCTTGGGTAACAAGAATGTTTGTTGATGGAGTATTGAAAGAGGCATGTTTATTGTAAATCTCAATAATTTATTTTAAAACATGCAAGCCATCATCACTCTCAATTAAGCGATGAAGGTTCTCAATAGCAGGTATATCGGTGGTGGAAATTTTTTCAAGTGACAAGTCTTGTTGTAAATGTGCAAAATCCTCATGAATGTTAATAACCTTTTCTTGCGGGAGAGACTTGTTTTGATTGTCAACATGCATAGGATGGAAAGGTGAAGGCATGGAAGTGGTATTGTTAGGGCCTAATGCACCATTGTCCATACCGGAGTAGGAGCTCGTGAGATCCCAAGGTTCACAATGAAAGTGCTATGGTGGGATGCCATGAGTCTAGAACGTCTCACTAAAGTATTATCAATAGGGCACCAAACACTCATGCAAGTACCACAAAAGGAAAAGTAGGAAATGCAAGCTATTCTAAGAATGTAAAATGCAAATGAAGATCTACTAAGCGTAACAAAGATATGAATACAAGAAACAAAAATGCAAGACAATGCTAAAAACAATGCAAAAGTAATGTCTAAAGTATGCATAGGGACTAATTCACCTTGGGTGGGAAATGAGTCCCATGATGGAATTTTTTTGTGTTTTTGAGATTTTTAAGAATGATTTAAATTCTTTTTAGAATGCATAAAGAGGCACAAAATGCAGAGTTTCAATTTTTTCAATGAAATGAAATGCAAGAAATGAAAACTAAATGAGTTTTACACTAATGCAAAATGAAAGATCCTAGAATGCAATAACAAACCAATGTCCTAATTGAATTGTAATGCAAATGAGAACTAGGATGTAATGTATGAATGCAATCATGAGTTTTAAAAATGTTCAAAAGTTGAGTTCACCAAAATGAAACATAGATTTTAGGACCCGAAATGCTTGCTCTCTTCCTAAGTTTTTCACCTAGAAAGAGAGAGATTTAGATCCTAAAATGCTATATGTTCATTCAAATAAGGACAAGTGTGATGTGATATGATGAAAAATAACTAAACTAAATGCAATTGACTGATTGAAATGATCTAAAATGAATGCAAAACTAAGATTTATGCTTTGTTTGAAAACATGGTGTGATATGCAAAAACTATGAAATATGAAGAAATTGAAAGAAATATGCAAAACAAAAAGTATAGGGTCAAATCTGAGTGCACTTGGATGATGTGTGAGCTTTTTGGAATGTCTGGAATGCTGATGGAATTTTCTAATTTTTCATAGTGGGACTCATTCTCCAAGGGTGGCGAATCAATCCTCCTATTGTTGAAAAAGTGTTGGGAATTGATTTCTGATAGTCGGGAAGTGATTTCTGGTAATCTATGTAGATTTCTAGATTTCAAGTAGGACTCATTCGCCAAGGGTGGTGAATCAATCCTCCCCAAGACTTCTGAAAAGTCAAGGTCAACACTGCTTCTCCAAATCTGGAAATGATTGAATAACAACTTGTCGGGATCAATTTTGCAGAAAATGGGCTAAAAGTCACTCAAATTGCTTGAATGGGTGATGAGTTGATTTGAAGAGCCTAGTTGACTTGAAATCCATTTTTCAACACCTTTAAACCTATCAAATCTGCAAAACAAAGGCTACAAAGACACATGCAAAGGGGAAAAATGTTGGGGGATTAGTGAATAGGGGTTTGCCTTAGTCAAACCCCGCTTTAGTAATTAAACCCAATTGAAATGAATGACATGCAAGAGAAATAATAAATGAATAACATGAAGTATTACAAACTTACCACGTCCTTGAATATGCAAATCTGAAGTGATGTCAAAATGTTGCTCCAAAGTGCTTGAGAGTGCTTGAATTAAAGATGCAAAATGCTTGATTACTTGAATGCTTGTATGTGGAGAGATCACTTGAATTAGGACATGTAAAATGAGGTGAAAAATGAATATTTATACAAATCTTATGCCTTTGTATCCATTCATACCTCATCACAGGCCGACATGAAGTAAATTTTTAGTAAAATCCCGAAAGAAATTTGAAATATTTTGAATTTGGGGCCAAGGGGGACTCATTCACCACCCAAAACCAAGTGTTGAGGAAAATGTCATATTTAATGTTGTTTGTCAGGGTAAGACCCAAAAATACACTTAATATAAGCATATGAGGGCATAAAAAGACAAAATAAAGCATCAAAAGAGTGAAAAAATGCCTAGAAAAGTGTGAAATCTAGTTACAAGACTTTACAAAACTTCAAAATAGGACCTTTTGATATATGAAAAGGTGATTTTTAGGTGAATTGCATTAAATAGAGTCTATAAGAATGTAGAAATGTCTTACAACACTTCACAATACTTTCACAAGATGTCGTTCTTTGAGGTTTAGGACCAAAATAAGCATGTTCAAGCCAAGATACATCATAAAATTAAAGCAACATAGCTCCAACACTATGAAACAAGGCCTACAAGACTATGAAAATGGGAAAGGTCCATTTTTCTACGGTACAAGGTAAAAAAAAAGATTTACAGGTTTCATGAGCTCTAAGAACTCATCCATCATAGTTTGATAGTTTTTTCTCTTATGACTCTTAAGAGAATGCATTGAAATAGTGTAGCCTGAAAGGATTGGGTGACCTGGGGAATGAATATTCACCTCATCTAGCATTCACCTATCCACCTAGACATGTTGGAGTAGCTGGTTTGGCCCCACACTGGACATGTAAAATCAAGTACTTGACATTTCTTATTATTTTCTTTCCAGTCTAGGAGGTAACATGGACCATAGTAGTAGGAATTTGAGGAGAGGTTTAATATGAGATGAAGAAAATTCTTGACTGAGAGATCACTATTGAAATTCTTCTTCTTGAGCTTGATATTAAAGGATCCACTGTTCTTCATCTTGAAATAGTCTAGGATATGCATTTTTCCACAACCATAAAATTAAGGTCTTAATCGAAAGGCATGAAATATACCCTAAAAATGTAACTTGGGAATGACTTCACTAGGTTCACCAATAGTTTCATTCCCTTGAGCTTTGAGGAAAAATATTTTTAGGGGGGAGGGGATGTTAAAAACCCTTAGTCCTAACTCTTTTATTTTAATAAAGGATTTGAATGCAAATTCTTTGCAAGTCACCCATTAAGCTATTTTGAATAATCCTATGTGCTTGGGAAATAATAATTAGTTTGATTCAAATTAGTATAAATATATGGTCAAAGGTTATTGTTTTAATACCTATGAATTGTATTGTATTCAACATTACTCAAAAGAGTCAACATATTGACTAAAAAGGTATACGATTAAATAAGTCATCTTGTACTAACTATATCACCACATATCTTTTTCATGAAAAATAAAAACTAAGAAAGAAGTATTAGATTGCTTCAAGATGATAAAATTTGTATTCAAGGTGTAATTTATACATGGAATTTGAAGTTATCTAAATTGTTGATGCTAATATAAACCTTGCACTATTGGGATGATCATTTTTCTCCTAGAAAAAAATGACATATGCTTTAAGAAAAACACAATGAGATTTGAAAATGATGAATATCACATGTAATCATCCTATGAGTCATCTTGTTGAAATGGTGCATATTGATGTATATCAAGGAGAAAAAATTGGAGGATTTATAGTGTGGAGACTTTGATCACTTGTTTTATTCTTCATGGCTATGTGTTTTGGGTTAACAATTGGGTTGTAATGAAGTGAATTAGCACTACAATGTGCAACACATGAACTATGTTGAAAAGGTGGCATGAAAAAAAGGTATAAAGGTAAAGATAACGTACCTTAAACTTCAAGATTCAAATTCACCAATTGCACAATATTGTCTAGTTCGGTTTTTTATTCACACTCAAAACTTTGAGTTTTTTGCCAATTTCCTTGGTATGATGTTCGATTATATATGAATCTAATGGAATTAGTACAAAATATGAAAACAACAATTGTATATTATCAAATTCAAACAAAAAACATGACAATTATCATTCCAACACTAGGAATGTAAAAATATTAATTCATAGAATCAAATTCAATCTAAGAACATGTAATTTAGCTCTTCTATATTGGCAAAACAAAAGGTAGTGATTATTAAAAAATGATTGATATTTTTTCAAACACTATGAAAGTGAAGTTTCTTATGTTGGATAAGCATATTACAAAAAGAAAATAGAGCATGTGGGCCCCGAATCATGGAATCCCCATGCCTTTTTACCATCTTTTATAATTCTAAAAACAGTGTCTTATAACTTTCTTTTAAAATTCCAATAGAGAGACAGGGAGAGAGGGGGATAGTTCGAGTTAGAAAGAGAGAGATATCTAGAGGGATAGAGAGAGAGAGAGAGGTAGAGAGGGAGCTTAATAAATAGAGGGAGAGATAAAGAGATATCTAGAGGGATAAGGAAGGAAATCATGTTAGATTGGGTAAGAAGTAGAGAAGGAGAGAGAGGAGAGAGTGAGATATAGGTCAAGAGAGAAGCAACAAAATATGACCACCACAGACACCTCCTCCAAACCTAGCAAGTAACTTTTCTTGAAGAGGACTAGAAAGAGTTCCTGGATGATATGGTTGGGTTCTCCCAAATCTAGGAGAGAAGCAACAAAATGAGAGGAGATATTTGTGTTGACTCTATAGCAACTATCATCAACCAAGAAGTCTACCCCTAGAACCCATTTGATCGCCTTCCTTGTCCTCCCACTGTACTCCTTTAAAATTACTTTCAACCTCTGTTCTAACGTGCTTCACCCAAGAATGCCATGTACCTATTGTGGCTAGTGAGACACAATGGAGTATCCATCCCTTCGCACTCGCTTACATCCCCAAAACTCAAATAGAATGCCCATCCTTCTATTTTGGGTGTGATTTAAATAAATTAACGAGCTACTCCCTTGCATGGGCCATGGGAGAAAAATCCTTTGCTATTCTCTCACAACTTGTCCTGATCATTAATTCTTATGAGATCTACAAAAAATCTACCATCTTTTAAAACAATAAACTTCTGCACCACCTATTTGAGCAATTCAAGATATGACGTTGTATCGCCCCATGCCATCTTGCATGTGAATGCCACCCTCAATGTACTCTGTGTCTGACTCAATACCTTTGGATCTCAACTACTTTTCTGGCAAGATGGTCCACCTTCGAATTTCCTTCATGGTATGTGTGTGTTAACTTGTAGTATGTGAAGCTGTTGAGGAGCCTTAGACACTCCCCCAAATGATTTCTCAATTTCCAATTTTGATCACATTAATTATTATCAATGAGTCTCCTTCAATTTCTAATCTCCTTATGCCTAGCTTTTGTCCTTCCTTGAGATTGAGTTTAACTGCCATTATTTCTTCTTCATTTTTTGTCCCTAGTTTGAGAGGGTAGCTTTTTTCTTTCAATATCTCTAATATGATCTCTGAAGATGTAGGGGAGAGGACCCAATACCTGAGCATGTTTCAATAGTTGTGATATTAGTTGTTTATATAATGCCCAATATTTTTTTTATCAATATTGGACCAATAGTTGTGACTTTAAAGTTGTTAGTGTTGATGATGACTACCTATAATTAAACAAAATGTATTCCTTTGATCTAAAAAGCAACTAATCATGTGATTCCACATCAATGCTCAATAAAACATGTTGTGAATGCGCAAGTATCCGTCTGACTTTTTTTTTGGGCCTTTTTTGACACCTTGACAAAAATCATGATGATGTGGCATCATATTTCCATGATGTGGCCCTAAAACTTTAGTTATAAAGGTGGACTCTGCCAAGTAAGCTGCTGTAAAAATTGGGAGGATTTGTTCCGGGCAGGGATAATTAGAAGCTGCCGGTTAGGGTGCATTAACCATCGATCCTCTCCCCTAGTCGACCTCTAATACACTTGGGTTCCCCTTGGATGTTGCATCAAAGTTTAATTTTATTCATCCTTCTTCTGGTGGTCATCACTTTATTTTAACTCTCGGGATCTTCGCCTTAATACACACAACCCCATTAACGACGGATTTTGATCTTTATTTTTATTTTTGTTAGTGTCTTCATTTTGTCGAATCTATGTAAGAAATCTATGTATGGTATTTTGTTTTATTTTTATCCATTCATCAAAATTTAAAATAAATTACACAATTTTTACTTAATCCAGACTCTATTCATACACATTAAAAAATATTTTAATTATTTTGTAAAAAAATTGGGGTGCACATACCAATTTTTATTTATCGTGATGTTCCACTTTGAAATGAATGAGTATATATATATATATTCATTAGAAAAACTTTGAAAAAATTGAGCATAAACTACATGGTGTTAACTACTTTTAAGGGTTCCATTTGTACTTGGCTAATTTGAATGCTTAATTAGAATTATCTAGTACTAAGTGGAATGGCATTTAACTCCGTGAGCTTGGCAAAGTTTGAATGGTAGACGAGGAGATCCTTCCACGTGCAACAGATTGCTTAATTTCTGCAACACAGACATTTGGAATACACAAATGTCTTGCCTTAAAGAAAGGGAAAAAAACCTGAAAAAAAATTGTGATGCACGAATATTATTTGAACATGTAGGCAGAAGAGATATCAATCCTTCTCATATCGAACAACACGTTGGCAGGCAGTGGGCGACCACCAACTTATTTCCGTATTTTCATTTGGAATGTCTAAGTGTTGTGGATCGAGAGTTATCTCCGACAAGGATGTGGTTATCCACAACTACGCAGATTGACCAAATTTTGATGAAAGATTTTGATGTTGATGGTGGCCAAGCTTGCTTGTGAACATGTAGTTAGAAGAGATATCAATCCTTCCCATATCGAACAACACGTTGGCAGGCAGTGGGCGACCACCAACTTATTTCCGTATTTGAATGTAAAAGTCTATCCACAACTACGCAGATTGACCAAATTTTGATGGTGGCCGCTTGCTTGTGAGATGCAGAATCATGGTAGAAAATGAGTACTACAGGGGGTTTTCATTGGAGGAATGGAAAGATTTTGAATGCAATTTTTGGTGTTTGAATTACAACCATTTATTATATCATATAAGTTGTAACAGTTATGTCGGTAAGATAACATGTAACAATGTTACAAGAGGAAAGTTATGGTTTTGTCGATTGAGTGGATATTGAGGTTGTCATAATAAAATAGGCAATGCAGTCATATTTTGGTGCCATAACAATTGAGGAATTATTTTTTTCTTCTATTATGGTATTTATAGATAGTGAATAATTGTCAATAGAATATTGTGTATTCGTTGTCTCTACATTTTCTTCTTATATTGTGTGTTGACTATACAATTTAAGTATCTTCATTGTCTTCTTAATGATAGTTCAAAGAGCCTTGTGTATCTTTTGTACAAATCTATTATATACATTGAGGATTTGTTTTGATCTCTACACTATAAGTGCAATTTTTATTATAAGTGAGGTACATAAATATTACATCTTCTTTAGTAAACTATTTGATATGAGAATGATCATTAAAATGTAGGGTGTATTATATGAAGATCACAAATTTGTTGACATAATGATGTAATTATATAAATTGATGTATCTTTACAACTAATGATTATTATGAAATGAATGGAGAGAATAGTCTACTAAGTTTTTGTATGATTGTCCTCTATCCTTCCTTATCACAACACCAGTGGCACATGTTAATGGTTTTCCTTGAGTTTGTTTGTATTAAGAAATTTTGTGATGCACTATGCCATCAACCACTTGATCCCACTCAAGTATATGAGACATGATTACATGTGATAATAATACAAGAATATTTCAGAATAACTTTAGATGCATAATCCTAACCACAAGAGTAAAAATCAAACCTTGGAAAATTATAATAATCTAGATCCATGAGGCATTTGTTAGTCATCCACTTAGTTTTTGTGAAAATCCTTTTTAAATTTGGTTGGGAACCTATAGATATTATCTTCTACAACAACTCCATAGAGATCTACATGATTATCTAGATGATACTTTGCGACTCATATATTATTTATTACTCCTATAGAACACAAATTTAAAATCTTGTTTATTTTTTTTGTAGTCCATTGTTCTAGCATAATATGCAATACAATTTAATATCTATACAATATGCACATGTTTCATGAATAGTGAAGGGAGATTCATCCCAGGGCTTCTAACATGACTCCTCAAATGTATAATGGTTACACCCTAAAAAGGAATATTTCTCCTATTTCAAGCATGACTATCTAGTGGCTAATAAAATATGTAAGAATATGAATTGTAAATTTAAAAGCCTAGGGGCACATAAACAAGAATTCCTAGAACCTGTCCACTTTCTTGAGAGTACAAATAAGTTGGGATTAGGGTAAATATACCTTACTTAGATATTGTTGATGAAGCTTCATCTAATGTTAATTATATTAAAATCATTGCTTTCCATGACCCTTATGAAGAGATTTTCAATACCAACCTCTTCATAGATAATTATATTTTTACCACAAGCCTTGATTTGCATCTTGACTTCATTGACTAGAAGCAACATGTCGACATACCTTTATATGAGGTCCAAAATGATGAGGTTCTTGAACTACTCTATACCAAAGGTTGTATTCCTTTAGGAGACCATACAAATGGCTTTAAACTTGATCTTCATAATTCAACATCTTTTGGGGAACAAATGAAGTTCTTTTCTGCACATAATAAAAAATATATGTAATAAAGAAGAAATCAAAATTTGAAGTACCCATTAAAGATAAATAATTTATCATTTGATGAGCAACTCCACATTCCCCTTAATCCACGAAGATTACAAGATGAATCAATTTTCTTAGTATAAGATCCCATTAAAATAAAACCTAGGAGCTAACTAAGATCAAAAGTTAACACAAATTGTTATTATCATGAACTCAAAAGAACAATAGGTTCACAAGAATATAGATATGGTATGTGACATGGTTGGTCCTACTTCCTCCCAGCAGCATGATATTCATACTTATCTCACTACCTAAAATATCTCATCTAACTTATCCCATAACCAAAAATGCATATTCATCCAACAATACTACCCACTTCACATTTATTAGTGGTACACTCTATCATCATGTGGGTTATGATGGTGCATTATTGTGATGCCTTAACTTGGATGAAGTTAATTCAACACTTGTAGAAGTCAATGATGGTACTTGTGGAACTCATAATAAAAATATCACCCTTATGTATAAATTACTCAAGAATATATAAGTTATCTACACCATATGACTAGGAGTTGGATGAACCCATGACCTACCATCTTTGTCTATAAAAAAAATTTAAAAAATGAATAGAAAAAAGACAATCCAAAAAAATGTAAAGATAAAATATCACCCTCTAGTGAAAAAAATTATACAATGCCTTAGGTAGTCACCATTATGAAAACTTATTCACAAGGATCATGTTTGATAACCAAAAAAATAAAATATATAAATTGTAATTTAGAGAAAAAAAATTGTCCTTTGGAAAAAACTATTTTATGGGACCTCAGGAAAGCATCATGATGAAAAATTATTCACAAGAGTCACGTATGATATTCCATATACGTCTTATCTATAAGTACTTTTCATAACTAGGGCATCAAGTTTATCGATTCATCCACTTAGAACATCATGACCCACATAACCTTATGCAACATACATGACTATACCTTGATAAGTGTTTCAAAAAATCATTGGAAATTAAACCCACCTCTATTATGCCAATATGATCCACACTTTTCACACTAATTTCCTTTGGTCCTTCAAATCAAAAGTCAATTTCATTTTTTTTTTCATATTAATAGGCCTTAACATGTCACACTGTTGATATCAAAGCAAAGAAAAATGTTGACATGTAATGGTCCCACTATATTCCTCTCATTGGATGACCCAAATATTGCTATGAATATCATGGAAACTTAAGAATGATAGACACTTTGGTTGTTTTCATTTTATCATGCTTGGTTTGGTTCACATGATATACTTTCGTAAGGGTCTATCATATTTCCTTATACTATGATTGTATCTTGTGGTTATGCTCATTGGGCTATTTGGGTCCTATCTTTTATTTTTTCTTTATCATTTCTTTTATTTTTTATTATTGTTTTGAGTTGTTCCTTTACACTTATGGTGCATCATCATCATGATCCATTATATCATCCTACATAATGCATATACAAAATAAAAATATTGCTCAAACACATATAAATATATTCATAGATTCTCAACATATATTTGAGCTCAAATACTTTAGAAATATATTATAATCATCCATAGCCATCTCCATCATCCTAAGTTCCAATCCAATTAGATCATACACCACTCATTATCCTATCCTCATATTCCATTCCACCTCATTCTTATCACATCTCTCATATCTACCACCCACTAATTTCTTTTCATTATCCTTACTATCCTCCTAGTCTACATCTCTACATCATCCTAATTCTCTTCATATTCTTGCAAACTTCTTATTATCTTTAACCATCTTGCTCAATCATTTATTCCATTTTTTCATCATATCTATTAACCTCCATTCATCCATCTCATAATTTCTAATATTATTTCATTATTTTGATAGCACACTTGTGTTCTAACTTGATTGTCCTCTAGAGGGGACATCATTGTTGCAAGGTGTGCACCCTTAGTCTCCTTGTGTTGTGCAACATAGTGCTTGGGTTTGTAACATGGCTTAACCACCTCTCATAGATTCATTAACTCTGTTGTTTGTATCAAACATTAATAGGTTGCTTAGGTCGATCTTTTGGTGCAACAACAACCATCTATGCAATAATTGGTATCGAAGCCTAGGTCATGGGTTCAAACCCATCACTTGCACTGGGGGGATTGTTGCAAGGTGTGTGCCCTTGGTCTCCTTGTGTTGTACAATGTAGTGCTTGGTTTTGTGACATGGGTTAACTGCATCTCATGGATTCATTAACTCTGGCAATTGTATCGAGCATTAATAGGTCAATCAGGTTGATCTTTTGGTGCAACAATAACTGTCTATGAAACAATCAACATTTCATCATTTGGTTTAATCCCAAAAATTAAATCAACATTTTGAATCAAAAATATTTCAAAGCATTGAAGTATCCTTTAGATCTAATCATTTAATTGAAATCAATTAATCTAATCAATCCAACAAATGAGCCCTTAGCCTTTGATGCTTGACACATTATCTCTCATCAATGTTGAAAAACCCTATGTCCATTGTTTCTTTGAAATGACATTGCTTCTTCTAGTCATTGAAATCACATGTATACACTAATTTCTACAATATCATCTCATGTTATCATTTAACACACTTATCATCTCTTAATCCAATATAATAATGCATATTATCCTATGTCCATTACTTCAGGATAATTAATTAATTTAATTTAAATCAAAATATAATTATCCACTACCAATAGTGGCATAGTGTGATGGTTAAACTTTGTGTTGTTATTCTTGCCATCAAGGTTCAAACCCCACTAGGGTGTAATTGTTGAGAATTCATATTGGGGATGAGGCCCCCATTAGTGACCTCACCACTTCATAGCTCTGGGTCAAAAGCATTTAGCCCTCTTAATATATATATTATAATCATCTACAATTAAATTAATTTGAATAATAAATTACAACTCATAAGTTAATTATCCAATCAAAATAGTTAACTGACTAATCAATTTAGTTAACTCACTCATCAAATTTGTTGGCAAGCCTATCAATTTGGCTAATTGAGGATCACAAATTAATTTAAAAAAATTCAAATAATTATTACTTTACCAATCAAATGAGTCATCTCCACCCATTTTACAAATTGATTGGCATCTCTCCCTATTACATCAACCAATCGTGGATCCAACTCATGCTCCAAGGTTAAATATCCACCATTCAATTCCCTTTCAAAATTTCAATAGATTGAAGCTTAATCTTCCTTTTCACTATCCCAAATTGAGCAAGTAGATGGTATAACACTAGACAACAAACATCACATTTTTTTCTATGCATTTACTCTATTGACAATGCTAGTTTGCATTACTTTAGCTTTTGTCATTTCATTCATTGAACATTTCAATACAAATTATTGTTGCACTCAATCAGAAGGTGAGAGATGTGATTTTATTTGGAGTTTGAATTATGCTATTTTATTCTCCTTTTCCTTTTTTGTTTGATTTTGCTTCTCATAGATATAATTGGAAACTTATATCAAATTATTATAAAATGACTTGACATAAAGTAAACACACTCTAGCATGAACATTACATCAATGCATACAGCGACACTGACCTCATAGACATTATATTTTTGCTTGACATCTCTTCAGTATTATATCACCAACACAGATATTTAACTCATCATTAAAAAAGTCCTAAACCTTTCTCCTAAAGTAGAGGTTGTGTCACTAAAAAAGAATCCACAAAAAGAAGACATGACCATGGAAAGAAAAAACCTTTATATTAAACCATAGGTGTGAACCAATCTCACAATGGTTTTGATTCATTACATTGAGAGGTGTCTACAGTGGCATCCAATAATATATGTAAAGTTTTTGAAGCTACATTTAAAATGACACGTAGGTGGAAGTCATGTGCAGCTACAATAGATTTGATGAAACGAAAAAATCAAATAGAAGAGATTTGATGAAACAAAAAGAACAAATAAATAAATAAGTAATATTTATGATCGCAAAAAGAAATCAAAGATTTGATCACAAAGATAAATCAATCAAAAAAGAAAATTAGAGAATAGTATATTTTATATATATTAATATTTAATATATGTATGCTAGTCATAGCCCAATTCCATACTTTTAATTTTAATAATTGATGGCCACATACTACTAAATCTTCATCATCAAAATGAACAAAATAATAAAAAACTAAATATTTCCAACCCATTCTAATTTACTGTTT
>VDFB02087136.1:0-25431 GCA_007258455.2 Sequoia sempervirens | reverse complement strand
GTATAAATATATTCAATATATATATATATGTTTACCAACTAATAAATATATAGTCATGTGAGAGTATATAATATATACATGAGTACATCTATGTATATATGCATGTATATATGTATATATATATATAAGAATATATTATCATATAAAAGTGAGTATATATATTACAAAAGATGATACTATAATATATATATATTATATATATATATATATTATTATTAAAATGCATTTTAAAAGTAAATGTAGCGCCCATATGAAGCGCGACTATGAATAAGTAAAGGCTTGTAAAATCCAAGCTATGTATTAAAGGCACCTATCATAACCTATTTTTAGCATATTCTAGGTGCCCAAGCTTGAGGAGGGAATCTTCCATGTTATGATGATTGTAAGAGGTGTAAGGGAATATTATACATGTGTCCATATCCTATATATGGTGTGGGATATTGTGCCATATGGATTTGGATGCCCCTCTCCTTCTATATGCTTCTCTTAGCTTGCATCTCTCTATATATTGGATGCCTTGCACTGTAGAATGTATAGTTTGTTTATAGGTAATGAAGTGCTCCTAGATTCACTCTAGAATAGGTGTTTGTTTTGAAACCCTTGTTGAAGAAGCTTTGTACCTGGAGCTTCATTGTATTCACTATTTGATATAATACATAAGTACTATACTTTTTGAGGGTGGGGTTTTTTATCCAAAAGGGTTTTTCCCACGTATATCTGATGTTATTTATTTATGTGAACTTGTTGTCCTATCTTCTTATTTCTACGTGATTCTCTTTTTGTAACTGTATAAGGTGTTAGTAGGATTTTTTTGTAACTCTCCCCTACTTAGATTAGTGTAGGAAGTTGTTTCCGCTCACTCGGCTTCCTTTCAAAGCGAGGGGTGAATCAGTATTCAATCAAATCTCAAACCCTCCTGAGCAAACTAAAACTTAAACTTCACATCACAAATAGAAATATGAAAGATGAACACAATGAAAAGCACAACACAACACCAGATGTACATGGAAAACCCCACAAGAGAAAAACCATGATAAAAAAAAATTGCTAGGATTTATTATCCTAATCCAACCTCACAAATGAATCATAGTTAAAACTTTTTTTTAGGGCTACAACCCAAGGAAGCTACTACTCCTTGTAGAAATGTTTTAGGGTCACTCCCAAGGAAGCTACAACTTCCTGCAAAAAAAATTTTAGGGTTTCAATCCAAGGAAGAAACTACCCCCTAAATTGAGAACAAACTCAAAAAATATTACAACATGATTGTGCTTCTACTATCTAAATTTGACAATGAAGCTCAATCCTTTTGATGATTGCAAGTCTACTTTTTCACTTCTCTTTTGATGATTACAATTCTGCTTTGACAACTTTTGTAACTTCTTCAAATGTCTTCTCTACAGATTACTAAATCACTGCTTTCAGTCTTCAAGAAGTTTTGTCTTTTTCTTACTGCCTCAAGCAATCAGTTAGGTACACTCTTTGCTTCCCTTCTATCTCAGAGATATGATCAAATTGAATCCGAACAGGATATACAACTTTTTCTCTTTCTCTTTCAGTTGCTTACACATACATCATAAATCATTACATATTCTCATTTGAATCCTTACACACGCACCACCTAGATAAACTAGGTTTATAATTTATATACATGATATTGCATTGATTACATTACATGTGTTAGCCACAACAAAGACCATTTCAATTGAAAGTCGGCCAAAGATCAAACAACAACATGAAACATGTAGAGGGAAAGCCCTAAAATGAACTACACACAGCACCAAGAAGAGGAACACACCTTGAAAATTATAACACATTTAACCCAATCCTAAACACTCTTCACAGTACCAGTTTTCAAGGAACAACATTTGCACACTTTGCACATTTGAAATAGGTTGACCTTAAGCAAGAAAACATGAAACTCTAAGCATGTTGACCATTATAGCATTGGAGGTACTCATGAAAGATTAAACATTACTTGTGCTTCTCCCAGGTGAGTCGGCATGACCCATGAAACATCTCCATATACTCCTTGAACTCCGTACAACAAAGACTTTGGGGCACACACCTTCAACATACCTTAGTCGACCAAGAAAAAGCATAACCCAACAACACCTTCATTTCAAACCTCACTTATTCCATAGAAACCAAAAAATATCTTGTAGAGCAATAGAAAATATCACAAAATCTTTAGGAACACTCTCCACCATCCAATTCACCATTTCATACAGCAACAAGTTGGCGCAAGCTAATAAACATTGAAACTAGCCACCGGACAATATAGTCTTGCACTCTGTCACTCCTAAATTTCTCTATGAAAGAGAAAATGACATGAAACTTTGGATATTTCACCTTCACAACTCAAAAAACTTAACTTTTGAACTGCACATCCATATCTGTAAATACAGAGGACTACAAAGCCAAACTTTGCACCACTGTGAGCATCCTCAGAGAAATGACACTAACTTCAAACTATCATTTTCAAAGCACATTTCCTATAATCCAAACAACATGAAACTTGGATCACACATGCCCTGAAAACATATGAAGCTAACTTCCAAATTGTAGAAGAAAAACATCATTAGTGGAGAAATGTGGATCATCTCTTAGAGACTCTGGCAACCAAATAGCCAGACTGCAACACATGCAACCAAACTGCAACCAAATTTTTACATCAAAGACAACCAACCTCACACTTTATTTATACTTTTGAAATCAATGACAACTAGACTACAACACATATTTCCACAACAACATGGTCTACCATATCATGGTGTTATACGAAACATACTTTCTTGTGACTCTTTTTCATTTGGGTTAGTATTTTATGCATGACTCATCACCATTGTATGCTCTCCCTTATTACCTAAGGATGTGGAGGAGTTGATTCATGCACTTATACTTGGTGTATTGGGTCATCATTTATCAAGAAACCATTAGTAATAATAGTTTATATTTATATGTCAACTAGGAATGTGTTTTTGAGATAATGCTAGTACTATATGTACGGCGGAAAAGATCTAAGTGTTCCTATGAAGTTTGATTATAGTAATCAAGTTTACTGAACTAAAAGAGAACTTATTTTAAGGAAACGTATAGAATTTACATTCACTAAATAAAAAAAATCTACAAGTAATGTTATGGGTGAGTATTATATCTATAGATTAATGAATTTTGATCAGCTATAGCTATGGGTAATTACTTAAATTAATAATTAACAATTTAATATAGAATAAGAAAAAACTAATTACTATTTTTTCTACAATAGAGTAGAAACATACCTAAAGTTGGCCCTTGCTTAGGTATTAGCACTCTCTTAACTCATAGGATAATTATCTACTCAATTTTTCATGCAAAGTTTGATTCAATAATTCAGATAAAAGATTTATACTTTCTTGTTATTTAAAAGAGAAAAAATAATTTCTAAAGAAAAATTTATGGGTCCTTCAATCTATAGAGTTTTACAATATATAATAAATTGACCTCTAGATAACTAGGACTCCTAGATACTACTTGTCGACTCATTTATTCAAAGTAGGAAGAGGATTATTTTGCAGTAAAGAAAAAAATAAAAGTCCTAATTTTATGTCACTATCAAAGATAAGGAAATCGATTTATCAGGCATGCATGGGAAAATGGAAGAGATGTTGGTCTTGAGAAGAAGAGTTTACAAACTTGTGGGAAAGTTCCCCATTAATGCCATGAAGTCTTACATTTTCAAATGGTTTGTGGTTGACTTGACTATGGGTGTCACTCCCTTTCATTGTAGGTTCATATTCCTTTGGCTATAGGTCACCAACTCTTGTGGTTGCATGTCAACAATGGTCCATTGAATTCATATTATTACTTCCTTCTTGCTACATATCGGATCAGTTTCTACACAAGACACTTATTCGTTATAATTAACATAATTCATCACATTTCAACATTAATAACATACATATGATAAAATGTGGGCCCATTTTCCCGTTTTCATTGTAAGAAGGTGGAACATTGGGAGAAAAAAATTCTAATAAAGCCCAATAAGCCTCTTCAAATGGTCTCGGCCCCTAAGATGGAGACCATTATGCCCTCCAAAGTTTGGAAGGAGGTTGGAAGATGCCCCGTTTTAAAGGCTTCTAAGGATTTTGGTGACCCTTTGGTAGCTATTGTGAAGGATGTTGGGTTGGGTCTTGGTGGTAGTTGTGAGGCTAATGTTGGTTTTTATGGGGATTTTTTCCCTGCTTTGGAAATTTATGGGGAAATCCCTATTGTAGAGGTTGGTGAGATTGTGGAAGCCAACTCTAGATTTATCCCATTGAAGGGTGTGTTGAATGCCTGTACAATTGTGGAGGAGGAGTCTGTGTTGGGTATGGATGAGGGTGTAGACAATTCCTTGGCTATTGTGGTGACTGAACCTGAGAAGGTGACTCCTTTGAAGATTATTCTGAATGTTGTTTATTCTCCCTTCATGGAGGTAACTAATGTTATTTCTTGTTCTATTATAACTGGTTCTATTGTGGAGGATTTAGTTGTGGCCTCGGGGCTGGTAGCCTCTGGGGATTTGAAGGTGGAAGAAGTTGTCATGAAAGTGTCAGAGAAAGAGAAGGTGCTCACCTCTTCTGGCAAAGATAGGTTCTCTTTTAGTTCTCTGGTGGTGGAGGCTAGGCAACCTCATCCCTTAGCTTCTAAAACTCGAAATAGGAAGAAACATGTTTCTCCTTTGGCGAGTATGGCCACTAGAAACCATTTGAAGTTTGACTGTGGTTTTGAGCTGAGAGGTAGGGGGAGATCCTTGTTGCATCATATTTGGGAGAAGGAAAGCAAACTTGATATTGTTGATGGTTCTTAGTCGAATCTATTTGAGATGGGCCTCAAAGGATGTTCATAGACTCCTTTATGAAGATCCTTTCCTGGAACATTTGACGACTGAATAATCCTCACAAACAGGATCTTCTTGCTAATCTAGTAATAGATAATCGTCCTAATATCATCTTGATTCAGGAGACTAATATGGGGGTGGAAAAGGTGGAAAAATTTAATAATAGGCTGCTTAAGGATTGTGGATTTTAGGATTTTGAATTTGATGGGGCTTCTGGTGCTGTGGAAAATTTTTGGAATCCTAAGGTGGTCTCTAGTTCTGCTTTGTTTGGTTTTGAAAATCATGTTGCTACCTCCTTTACGAGTCATAAAGATAAGTTCTCATGGGTGATTTCTAATATATATATGCTCCTAAATCGAAGTGTGCTTGGAAGAATTTTTGGGATGGCTTGCACACTTTTAAATCTCAAATCTTTTTTTAGAATTGATTGGTTATAGGAATTTCAATACATCGTTGAATGACTTAGATAATTCTGGGGGTTCCTAGGTTATGGAGGATAGTCGGTTCGATCTTATGAATTTCATCAATGATAAGGCTTTGCTGGATTTGGATCTATGTGGGGTGTCCTATACTTGGTCCAATAGGTGTGTGGGGGATGCTCTCATTTAGGTTAAGTTGGACTGTGCTCTTATTTTGTTGGACTAGTTGCATTCCTTTGCTTGTTCCCCTCGGCCCCTACGAGGCTTGGCTCAGATCATTTTCCTATTTCCTTGCATGTTGAGACTTTGGGTCATAAGAAGTCCTTCCCATTTATATTTGAAAAGATGTGGATCAGTCACCCAAACTTACAAGCTAGAATTTTTGATTGGTGAAGTATCAATGTGGATGGTTCTGCAATGTATAAAGTTGCTAAGAAGCTTGCTTCCGTTAAGCAGAATATTATCCAATGGAATAAATCATCTTTTGGTAATATTTTCAAGGAGAAATCTATGATTAAGGAAAATTTGGATGACATGTAACAGAGAATTCAGACTAGTGGGAATGATCAATCTATCCTTCAAGAGGAAAGTAATCTCTTATCCAACCTACATAATATTATGGCTAAGGAGGAGGAGTTCTAGAAGCAAAGTTCTAGGGCTACTAGGTTCGAAGTGGGGATAAAAACACCCACTTTTTTCATCTCACTACGTTGAAGCATAGATCCTCTAATAGGATTTCCAAGATTGTTGTTGATAATCACTCTTTGGAGGGAGATGATGAAATTAGATCTGATACCCACTCTTTCTTTGAGGATTTGTTGTCTGTGGACCACCCTCCTAATCCCATTTTCTAGTAGAGTTTTCTAAATTTTATTCCTAACTTGGTGTCGGATGAGGAGAACAAGGGTTTGTTGTGAATTCCTTATGATGAGGAAGTTAAGAAGGAGGTGTTCTCATTTGAAGGAAATAATTACCTTGGGCCAGATGGTTTTCCTATGCTTTTCTTTCAAACCTACTAAGATATTATTTACAAGGATGTTATTAATGCTACTAAAGAGTTTTTTGGCAGCAGGAAGCTTCTTAAGGAGCTAAACTCTATTTTTATTGTGCTCATTCCTAAGAAGCCTAGGGCCTCTTCTTTTGGTGACTATAGGCCTATCAACTTGTGTAGTTTTATTTACAATATTTTTTCTAAATTTTTGGCTTCAAGATTATAGGTGGTCCTTCCTCATATTATTTCTCCTTAGTATAATGGTTTTGTTCCTAGGAGGCAGATTTTAGATTCGGTGCTTATGGTGCATGTGAAAATCCACTCTCTTCAGGTTAATAAGAAGCCTAGTCTTATTTTGAAGTTGTACTGGGTGAAGGCCTATGATCGTGTTAATTGGCACTTTTATGTAACATCCTGAAGGTGTTTGGTTTCTCAGACCGGATTCTACAGCTAGTTGGTCAATTGATCTCTTCTCCTTCCTTATTGATTTTGGTGAATGGGTCTCCTTCTGCGTTCTTCCGGAGCTCTCATGGGATTCGTCAGGGTGATCCTATTTCTCCCTTCCTATTTATTATTATGATGGATTCTTTGGGATGATTTATTCTTCAAGCTATTTCTAATGGAGCTTTCAAAGATCTTTATCCTTCTTCTCTTCAGCATTGTTGTTCACATCAGCAATTTGTGGATGATATTGTTATTCTTGTTGAAGCTTCAGTTGTTGCGGCCAAGTTGATTCATCTCATTCTTCAGCAGTATGAGGCGACCTCTAGTCAAAAGGTGAGTTTTCCTAAGAGTATTGTGTTTTTTCTTAATACTCTGGAGCATTGCCAGTAGAGGATTGCTAGGATTCTAGAATGTGGCATAGGGGAGCTCCCCTCTACCTATTTAAGTCTTAATTTATGTTCTAATGTGGTTCTAGAATCCTTTTGGAATGGTATTATTGATAATTTTAACTTGAAACTTGTTGGTTGGAAGGGAGTTCTTCTTAGCCAAGCTAGAAAAATTTAGTTAATTAAGTCAATGTTGCAGAATATTTTGATCTATGCCTTAAGCCTTTTTCAAATTCCTAGGAGGTTTTGGGAGAAGGTTGAGGGTATCCAGAAAATATTTCTTTTGTTTGGAGTGGAGGAGAAGAAACAATTGTATTTGCTTTCTTGGGAGGAGGTTTGCAAGGCTAAAGATCAGGGTAGGTTAGGTCTTCATAAATTGAAAGACTTCAATTCAGCTCTCCTTTCCAAATAGATGTGGACTCTGCTTTTGGATGGAAGGAATTGACTTCTATTTTTTCTTCTAAATATTTGAGGGGTTTAGACAATTTTTGTCACCTTTTGAGGGATGGTTTTGTACCTCCTTCAAGTTCAACCCTTTGGAATTTCATGTTGAAAGCCCATCCTATTGTTGCTAATGGTCTGCATTGGGTGCTTGGGAATGGAAGGAGAATTATGTTTTGGGATGATTGGTGGATTGGTCATGGTCCCTTGAAGGATGAATCTTGGGCGTTCCCCTTCAAAGTATTTTGTAATAGGGAGTGGGGCCTTCATGTGTCAGATTATATTTTTGAACAGGGATCTTGAACCTCTTTATCAATTTTTATCTCTGATTCATATTCCAACTTCTTCCCCTGTTCATTCTATGGTGTGGAGGTTTACTTCCAATGGCCATTTTTCGGTGTTTTTTTCCTTTTTGAACCTGACTCAGATCTTTGGTCCCTCTCCCTTATGGGGGCGTTTGTGGAATCTGAAGCTTCTGCCTAAAATAAACATCTTCTTATGGCTTCTTTGTCAAGATAAAATTGACTCTCAACAATCTCTCTAAAAGAGGTATTGCTTTGCCTAATAGATGCTTTTTGTGTAAGGAGATTGCTGAGGATTTCCATCATCTTCTGGTTGGGTGTAGTTTCTCTTTGAATGTTTGGGCTCATGTTCTTCAGATGTGGAATTTATCTTTAGTTTTTCCTACTTCTATCTTGGAGCTATGTTTTCAGTGGGTGGCTCCTTCTCAAAATTCGTCCCTCTCATTATTATGGTCTCTTATTTTTCTGCATGTGGCTTAGCGTGTTTGGAAGGAATGAAACAACTGTGTGTTTCATCAACTAGAGCTTCCTCCTTCAAGGCTTGTTTTCAAAATTTGTGATGCGATAAGAGAAAAAAATTTATCTGAGTGTTTGGTGCTTCATACTTCTGGGCCTCAGATGGTGGCCTCTAATTATGATGTGATGGTGGGGAGTCGTTGGAACCTTCCTTATGATCTTTCTATTCCGTGAAGAAGACTAAGGCTTCTAGGGAGAGGGTTCGGTGGAAAGCTCCCTCTCAGGGTTGGTTCAAAGTTAACTTTGATGGTTCTGCTAAGGGGAATTTGGGACCTGCTGGTTGTAGGGGAGTGTTACTTGATGAAAATGGTAGGTTTTTCTCTGCTGTGGCACTCCCTTTGTGACTGGATGTAACAATAGAATGTTGCGATACCAAGGTGTGGAGGTGAATATCACTGAGGAGTTCATTGCCGAGATAACTGGTTTATCAATGAAGGGAAAGAAGTTTTACAGGGATCACGCTGCTTCAAATACAATAAAGTTTTTCAAAGGAAAGGAAAGGGCGAGGCTTAGGGGCATGGGAACCGATGGGTATGATCAAAAGTCAATCAAGCCATTGTGGAGAGATGTGTCACTGGGTATAATGAAATTTTTCACGCTTGAAGGTAGGTACTCAGTTATCTATGGCTACCACTTTATGTTGCTTAATCACTTTAGACACAACAATTTGGTGTTGTTCCCCTATTACTTGCTTATTTCTATGGAAACTAGTATTCATGATCATAAAAAGAATCCTAGTAAGGCAATCCTCCATGAGGGTCTCATGAAACTTATTATTGATCATATTAAGTTGATTTTTTTACCTGAGATTCCTAAGCTTTCTTTTGCTTGCAAAAAGAGGGCATTGCGCCTGGTTATGATACTGGTGAGTCAACAGATGAATGGGATGGTGACTATGAGGAGGAAAACTATGATGATTGTTGTGCCTTCTGGTAATAAGAGTTCGAAGGGGAAGAAAAGGGGCTCTAAGAAGGAGAAGTGTGGTCTTGATCCAAGGGAGGATGGGATGAAAGGTGTGGAGGAGTCCCTTGTTCCTTGTGTCAAGGGGTTTCAGGAGAATGTTCAGGAGGGAAAAGAGTAGGCTTTGGTGGAAAATACCTTGGAGGGTGAGGGTTTTGTGAATGCTAGGGAGGCTCCTCTCAGGCATGGTGTTTTGGAGTTCCCTGTTTGCAAGGGAAATGAGCAGGTCAAGCAAGTTGATGATAAGAAAGGGCTCCTTGAAATGTTGGTGAAGATAGCCAAACTTCCTGAGAATCATCAAGTTAAAGTTGAGGTTATTGATTTGGAGGACTCTCCTATTGAGGAGGATTTGGAAGGCAAAGGTGGGGATCAGAAGGACCTCCATGAGAATGTTGAGAATGTTGCTATTCCTACTTCTGCTCCAATGAATTGGGATGAGATCGATATGGATATCTTTTGCAGAATGACAGAGGATGGCACTAGAAACCTCCTTTCTCTTGCTAAATGGATTTTTTTGGAGGTTAAGGATCTAAATAATAGACTAAAAGAGTGGTAGGATGTCTGCGTGGCTTTGGTGAATTGTAATAAAAAAGAGTGGTAGTGAAAGATAAGGTCAAAATGATGAATGTGGTCCTTGATAAGGTAGTCGTGGATGCCGAAAAACTTAGAAATAATCATGAGGTGAGGCTGGAAACTCTGGAAAATGTTGTTTACATGGTTAATGAGGAGTGGTTTGTGGATTTGGAGGATAGAGTGAACAAGATCAACAATGACCTGTAGGTTGTGGTGAAAATTAGCAACTAGTTCCTGAAGTCTAGTGTGCAGGGCTTGTCCTTGTTGAATGAGAAAGCAATCAATTGGACTGGTAAGAACCTGGACCTCAGTGAGCATGAGGAGGCTATCGCTGAGATTAGTCAGATGAACCTGGTGGAGAAGAATGTGGGCGTTGGCCTGTGATTGTGTACTAGGAGCAAGACAAAGAAGAGGGCAACAATTTCATTCCAGGAACTTGAGGAAGTGGTAGAGATGCATGACAAGGTCATCTCTAGTAATCTAGATGTGACTAAGGTTCTTGATAATATGCTTTAGTTAGTGTTTGTTCAGCCTTCTACGCTAGTGTTTTGTTGTCGTTTTGTCTGGTGTTATCTGTTGATAACTTTTTTGGCTTTTGTGAGTTGTTGGTGTTAGTCTTTATTTCTCTTTAGCAACTTCCTTACATTGTATAGGGTTTTGGGGCCCCTTCAAAACCCGCTTTTCCATATCAAAAACATACATACGATAATATCTATCAACTTATCAGTAATTACTTCTAATTCTTTATAATTAAACATAGAGTCTTTAGAAATGTTTGTAAATGTTATGAAAGTATCATTAGAATAAAGGAAATAACCTTATTTAAAATAGCAATTCTACATCCCATCAATCACCCTATTCCTTATACCTTGGTTCATAATGAATATGCTATATAATAAATTAGGTTGCTTAAACATTTAAAAATTTGTAGGATTCATAGCATTCATCCCTGCACCTTCCTTCTCATTAACTATCCTTCTTCCCATTTCGATCATTTATTCATATATTACATCCCCACATGTCTTCTTGAAGGGGCATCTCTCTAACCATCATGCCACTTAGAGCATCATCCTCTCACATCCATTTATTTTCTTCTTCTAATCTCTTTGAAAATTTACTACTTTTAGTCATAGCATCCTTTCAAAGAGGAAAAAATGTAGACACCTAAATGATACCATCTTTTATCATCAATTATATGTATTAGTTCATTTTAGTTAATTCCCTCTATTATCGCCTTATTAGCTAGTTAATTAATTGAACCATGTCGTCACATTCCATTAGTTAATTTTATATAGTGTAATTAATTAAAATTTTGTTAATTTATTCTTGGTTGGTTAATTAATTTTATCTTTATCCTCTAACATTACTTCACAATTAATTAATAACTTATTATTACTTAATTAATTTCCAAACCCATGTACACTTAATAATTAATTTTGTAAATAATTGACTAAGTATCCTCTCATACGTTCCACAAATAAAATCAATGCATAAATAATTAATTAATTATAAAAATAATTGATTAATTATTCTCACATGTCATTCTCAAATATTGTCTTCTTCTCTTACAAATTTATAATTTTTTTGGCTTATGCATACACATTCCTAAATGAAATAAATCAAAGATCATGCAAATTATGAGAATTAATCTCAATCATCCATCTTTTCATTTGAAATTCTATAAATCCACATCTTCTTACATAATCCATCACATGGAGAATTTGTAGGTCTACACTACATAAATATTGCATGAACATTAAGCATCAACACTCCATCCCAACATGAGAAAATCATACTTTAGTGTTTTGTCTAACGTTTGCTTGACATTCAAATAGCATGATTTATTTTTTGTTGTTTTTAATAATGTAAGTTTTGTTTATTCTAATTCTTTGCATTATATCTAATATTACATGGGCAATATTTCTAGATGGATATTCTCTAAACACTTTATTTTTGTTAACATTATTTGCACAATTATGAGTGTTCATTTCAAGTATATTATATAAAAATCACTGTTTGATTGATCTAGCCAAGATATTGTATTTTAGCTACTAATGTATGAATTCACATTACCCTTTGCTTCATATTGCAGGCATTGTCAGAATATTTAACCTTCATTATAACAAATTGTTAGCAAGCAACTTGCCTTTATTTTGTAGTTCAATCCATTAAATTATCATTAATGTGGTACTCATCATTTTATTTTTTGAGTTATTACAAATTAGACTCCATCAATAACACCTCAACTCCACATGAGACAATTCCACTTCAACCCTAGGTGAGAAGGTGGCATTGAGACTACCAGTAAGGTCTTTATAACAACATTCAATATTGTCCTATATATCAATAGTTATGACACAAATTTGATTTTCCTTATTACAGTGTCCATATAAAATGTATACATACTTCATTTTATCTAATGTGACAATGTGTAAGATATTTATGATTCACATTGTTTGCTTTATGTAAAAATCATCGTAACAATTAATATATCCTCAACAACTAAATACATCATATAGATTATAAATTATTTATTGTTTAAAACATAATATTTAAACAAAAATGAATGGCTTTAAAAACTACATGAAAAAAAAATCAAATTATAATATTTTTTATTAGGGTAAAATTTTGATTTTTTGAAAGAGTCCAAACCTTTTTACAAAATAAGTATGTTGGTATATACGAGTCCTACAAGATATATGATTAAGCATATAACCTAGTACCAAGAATAATGTGGGACAATCAACACCCAACTACCAAACTTACAACATAGTTGGAGCAACATTGACGTACAAAATCAGTATGTTGGTATATACGAGTCCTACGAGATATATGATTAAGCATAGAACCTAGTACCAAGAATAATGTGGAACAACCAACACCCAACTACCAAACTTACAACATAGTTGCAGCAACATTGACGTACAAAATCAGTCTGTTGATATATACGAGTCCTACGAGATATATGATTAAGCATAGAATCTAGTACCAAGAACAATGTAGGACAACCAACACCCAACTACCAAACTTACGACATAGTTGCAACAACATTGACAAAACAAACAAAGACATACCATATCTAGAATTATCAATTCTAGATTACAATGTTTGCTCCCATGCAAGCTACATGCCTTCTAGAGAGGAAACAATGACACCAAAACAAGTGATTGCTAAATTGTATACTAGCATTATCATAGGCATCTATACCTATAGCTATAGCTAAATTCCTTTGTAAACATAAGGTAGTTTGATGTTTGATGTTATTTGATTGGAACTTTTTCAAACATTGGTGTAAACCATTCATCTCCATGTTTTTGGCACTTTCTGCACTACTAAATGTAGTGGGTGACAAAAGCAGCCTAGTATCCCCACTCCCCGCGATTTGGTTTATTTTTAACTAGTGAAGTTCAAAGGCTTAGCAATGAAGTAGTAGGCAGAAAACCCACCTGCTGCAACACACTCATTCCCATTCCTCTACCCACAAGCAAAAGCATATAACAGGCGTCTTTTGACGGCAAATCTAGTTGGAGAGAGTAAGAGATGCGTTGGTGTGTGGACTCCAATGATGATGAGCATCTGGCAATTGACAGACAGTTGAAGGGAAGAAGAATGTTTAATGCAAATAACGAAACGGCTGGATAGTGTTGTGATGGAATTGGTAACTTACTCTACCACTACAAACTAACAAACTAATCCGTTGCGTTGGATTCACACACAAGATTTGATTCTATGGTCCTCCCTCCTTAACGCTCGGCGTTTCGCCCCCCCCTGCTCAAGTCGTTGGAGGAAAGTAGCGTGAAACCCGAATTTGGCAACAACACAAGCTACCTCCTTTCCGTCCGTTTCACGCTTCCGTTTCGTATGATGGGCGTAGGGAATTCAGCAAGCCTACAATAATGGAATTTAATGATCAAAGAATCTGATTTTATCAGTTTGTTTAATACTTAATGTGTTGTTGATTTTGATTATTTTGATTTGTTGAGATATTACAATAAAGAAAAATGGAAACGAGACTTTGCTCGGGGATTTGAGACTGATGTAATATGAAAGTTTTGATGTTTGGGATTAGGTTGTGTTCATAGTTTGATCTTGAGACACTTTGCGATTGGTCAATATGGTCCACTTTTGAATTTCACCTTCATGTTATGTAGAACTTGTTTGCATATGCTTGAAGCTATAGTATTTGAAACACTCATGCTATTGAAAAACACCTTTGGAGACCTATTATAGACAAAGAAAAGGTCGTTGACTTCTTTGGTCGTAGTAAAGCCATATGACCAATATAACAAGTTTGAAAACATGCCAAATAGATAATAGAAATGTTGATGCAACTAAGAATGAGTAAATCAAGACTAATCTAAGATTAAAATTATAGCTAATACTCTAAACATGGATACAAGATGCTCTCTTGTCGATTCAAATGATCTAGGATGTTCTTAAATACAAGTCTTAGACACACAACTCGAGAGGTTTGTTATGCAAGTTGATAGGTAATGGACATGTCCTTAGAAAGTATATATAAGAAGCAAGAGATTTTGAATTGCAAATAAGATGACTGTAAATTGCATGTGTGACCTAGTTCAAGGAGGCAAAGTTCTACATAATTTGACCCATCATATTCTACTATTTTTTTGATTCAAAATACAAACTAGGGGACAATCTTGTGGCCTAGCTAGTAATGCAATAAAATCGTAGATTGCATTGAAAAAATAAATGTGCAAACCAAAAAACGCGTAGATGAAGCTTATAGTAGGTATGCCACTTCTATTCAAGAGTAAACATGATGAATTTACAGAGAGGTGAGATGAGAATATGTTATGTCCCATCTTCTTCACAAAATGAACAAAGTAGGTGTTTATCCAAGTAGGTCATCAAACAAGTTTCACATATATATACATACTAACAAGTGTCACACACATACAGTGTGTTGACAATGTTGATGAGATGATGTATGAGAAATCCATATGGTGTCAATTATATTGCAAGAACATATTGTCTAGAAATTTCCATATGTCGAATACATATATGGTGTTAGTTGTATGATCATATTATGTGAGTTCTACAAAGGCTACTATGCGGTATGTGTTTATGATAGTGTATCAAGTGGATGAGAATAATCCATGTGTCACACACATATGGTTTAACTAGACACTAGCATGTGCAACCATGTGCAAGACTATAATGTATACATGTGAGCAATAATACATGTTAGCACATGAGAATTATAGGTAGATGCATAATGATAGTGTTGTACATGAATGCATAAGGACTACATTACACACATCAAATGAAGCAAGTGCAGTAGTGATTTTTTTGAAGTGGACATGCAAGTTTATGTTATAATCATTCATCCCTATTTAGGATTGATGTTCCCCATTACATCAATAATGCAATGAGGAAGCTACACATGTATTTATTGAAGTGTCTACCAATTAACATGATTTGCATATTGCCTAGCCATGGCTACTCAAAAAGAGTTGATGACCATCATGGTTAGTATGAGTAGTAATAGTGTAAATGATGTCCTCCCTCATGGTTTGTTGTAAATGTATTGTCCAATCCTCTAGGATTGTGGATGGTTGTGGGCTCAAATAAGAGGGGGAAGATAATGCTTAAGGAGTTCCACATTGAATATTGGCTGAAGGTCCAAGTATTGTGGAAAGTTAAGAATGAAGGTATTATCATTAGCTACATGAAGAATGGTGTAAGGATCATGGCATATAGGCTTAATCTTCTAGTGTGGCCACTTAAAGAATTCCTTTTAAAGATACAACTAGAATTCCTCACCTACTTGAAGGTATGAGGCATATGATAACCATCATGTGGTGACCTATCTATGTATGTTGTTAGCATGTACAAGTATGTTTTAAACCTATCAATGCACATTGTGAATATGATATAGAAAATTTTGTGCCTTATATCAACTCCTCATTCATGTGTGTACTTTCTAATGTGGAAGGTATGTGGTAGGATATTTCAAGGGGTTTCATGGGTTGGAACCCAAGATATGTCTAAAAGGAATATACTCTATAGCACTATGAAGAGCTCTATTGTAGGCATGCTAGGTGTAGAAGATGTTGTTCCACATGCATGGATGGTAACTGTACTATAGATGTATAGAAGATGCATGAGAATGCAAACCACCTCTGTGCAGTTGTCAATCTATGGATGAAAGGTTGTGGACCCCAATCCAATTGTGTAACTAACATTGTACACAAAGTCTACTAGAAATGACTAACAAATCATGGGTCGTGGTTACAAACAATGGATGTTCATAAGCTGAAGTGGATTAAAGCTTGGGGGCATCACTAGATAAGTAATATCATAGCAAGTTAGTTTATAGTGGGGTACTTAACATTAAACAAAAAATAGATAAATATATCACTAGGTATTAGGGGTGAAGGGGATTACTGTAGTAATTTTTTTAGGTATTGAAGGTAAGACAATGTAAGGGTTTGGGAATTGGGTAACAAAATAAAAATTCAACTTTAGTCCTCTTTATTTTCACTTTTCACAAGGGGATAAATAAGAATGGACCATACCATTTATGTAGAGATTGTATCTAGATTTCTTTATTTTTTAAGAAGATGAAGTGGTGTAGGTATTTGTACACCATATAAGAGATATATAATATGATTTTAAAAGAGGAATTTTACTTACAAACATTGTAGGATAATATATAAGGTAAATGGAAAAGAAATATCCTTATCAACATCCAACAAGAGGATCTCATACATCAAATTAGTGTCCCACTTAGCAAAGAGATTTTTTTTTACCCTTTTTACCATTTTCAAATATCTTTTTATGGAGGTTAATAGATATCTTATTCAATTTAAAGGATTACAATATGATATTAAAAAAGAGATCCTTTTTAAGTTGTGATAAAAATTTGTGCTAGATGAGTGAACAATTTATTTCTAGTTTCTTGTGGCTTACAGGTTATGTACAAGCAATTTTCACAATTCAAACATTTAGAGGAACTCAAGAATGACCACATCACATCAACAAGCTACACTTAATTTTTCAATTATATTTTCTATTAGTGATCAATGTAAAATTATTTTAATGTACATTATTTTCATCGAGTATCCAATCAAAATTTATTCAAGACTTTTTATTTAGAGTTGGGTGTGATAACTTGGTGGAAATGAAATCTTTAATGGAATATATAAGGGGTCTACATGATTAGGGGTATAAAAGTGTCATCAAATAATTATGGGTAGTTTTTGTAGGAAATCCATTATGATGGATTCCGAAGGCCAAGTTGGGATGGAAAGAGGATGTAAAGTCAAAACTTATTGTTTGTAGGCTTTGCAATATTATAGGGAATACAAACCATGATGTTGAAATCAATGCCTATGCACATGTGAGTTTAGTGAAAATGTTGTAGCATTGTCATTATTTTAGTAATGCCTTCAATTTTCTAGTTATTGTTAGCATAGTGTGCCTCCTAGATAAGTCTCCAACACAATGCACCATTTGGAACAAAGAGATGTCTAAGATTGTAGATAAGCTTATTAGAAAGGTAGAACTCACCAACCTATTTTTCTTGTTAGATCTCAATTTAGGGCTATGTGAAATCTTTTTTTTTGTTATAGAGTGACTCCTAGTCAAAGAAGTTACGATCATGTGATTCTAGCATTGTGATCATCACATAATTGGGTAGGCATTTACCTTGTTTTTTTTCCTTCTTATGCTTAATGACTAATTACGTTTAGTGTGGATAAAAGATGATGATTTATTGATGTACTTGAGCACTATGTGTTGCTCATAAATGTTATCATACAAGCATGTGGAGAAGTCATGATACTTGTTGGTGTATTCTTCCATAGACTAAACCTTTTATTAGCAAATTTTCTATAACTCCATGTATTCATCCTCGATAATCTCTTGGGCATGAAATTCCTCGTACAAAGTGCTAACAAAGTCATTCTATGCTAGAATTAGCTAGTTATCTATATAAGGTAAATGGAAAAGAAATATCCTTATCAACATCGAACAAGAGGATCTCATACATCAAATTAGTGTCCCACTTGGAAAAGAGGTTTTTTTCTTACCCTTTTTACCATTTTTCAAATCTCTTTTTATGGAGGTTAATAGATATCTTATTTAAAAAGGATTGCAATATGATATTAAAAGAGATCCTTTTTAAGTTGTGATAAAAATTTGTGAGACGAGTGAATAATTTATTTCTAGTTTCTTGTGGCTTACCTTATGTACAAGCAATAATTTATTTTCGCAATTCAAACATTTAGAGGAACTCAAGAATGACCACATCACATCAACAAGCTACACTTAATTTTTCAAATATATTTTCTATTAGTTATCAATGTACATTATTTTCATAGAGTATCCAATCAAAATTTATCCCAGACTTTTCAATGTAAAATTATTTTAATTATATTTTAATGTACATGTTAAAGTAGAAATGAAACAAATAAATAGTCATACAAAGATTTTTTTTTTGGAATCTAAGCCAAATGAAACAAGAATGTTCTTCATTTATCCTTGACATGTAGTAGGCATTCACTAGACATGTCATATCAACTCTATTAAAACTATACACATAAACTAAGAATATAATTAGTAATAATATGCCCCCTCAAATTATATGTGCTATATAGTACCTACAAATTGAGGAGGAAAGAATAACACAAATAGAATATGCAAGTTGTGACTTAAATTTGATCATGCTAAATAGAGGGGAAATGAGTATAGAACATACACCTAGTGTATGCTTACTTGTATGTGTGAGCAATATGTATGAAAAATTCCCCTAATTTTGCCCCTATGAGAGCAAGCATGAGTACATACAACTTGCAAGAAGAAAAGATACCTTGCCTCTTAAGTGGTAAGATCAAGTAAAAGCAATAAAGTAACACAAACATCTCATGTAAGTATAATATTATAATATGTAAGAAAAAGGAACGGATTGAGACAAATTTATATGGATAACTAATCAAGTGAGTGTACTTAAGTGGTAATAGACTGATCTTAAAAGGGTGAAAAAGTGTCATTGGAATCAATCCCCCATGGAGTTGTTCTCTTTGATGTCACAATGCACATGTGGTGATGGTGTTGATGTACATGATCATGAATTGTCTCTATGAATATGAGTGATGTATGACTGACAATTTTTATTTTATCTTGAATTGTATTGCATATTCTATTTTATACTTTTTTTTGAGATTTTTCAATAGAATTGTACAACTTTTTAATTACTTTAAGCATTATTATGGAAATATATAATTAAATATTTTTTGTCACTTTTGTCTAACATTGAGTCTCTTGAAGCTCCCTTATTTTTATTGAAATATTCATTGGAATTCCAAGTCCAATCATCATTCCACCACATGTTGTGCCATTTATATTCATTTGCATTTTATTTATATGAGATATGATATGTGTACATACAAATTTTTCAATAAATCCAATATAATAATTATAACTAGCATGGCAAGAATCTACGTCACCCATTCCCACTTGATTAAGTTAATTATGTTGATGTGCTAGAGATTTAAACTAATGTTGCTATCAATACACTCCACTTGAAGCATATTATTATCAACAAGATTGTGTATTTTGTGTTTAAGTGTTATACACATATCCACAATGTGTCCATGTGTCTAATAATAATCACAAAAGTTATTAAAGAATTGGATTATTGTGGAGCCTCACTATCTATGCATTAATTGGTTTGACTAGAGGTAAGGGGATACGTCATTTGAACACTATAAGTGGAGAATCCACCAATATAATGAACTATCTTTGCTTCCTTGGTTTTTAGTTGAATGATGTTTGAAAAATAATCATCAATGATCATTAAAAAATTTAAGTCCAACCTAATTGTCCTTATTTTTTAGAATTTGGATTGAAATTTATGGGAACAAGGAGTGTTAGAGACACTATAATGTAGATTGTTCTCCAACAATTTAAGCTTAAATGGTGTACATTAGCACACAAATTAGAACATGAACTATAATTATTGAAACCTAAATTTTCATTAATGATTAGAGTAATACTATTAACAAATAAACCTTAAACCTTAATGTCTAGCGGTTGACCAGTCACATTCTAGCTAACATAAGCTAAATTTTAAGAAAATAATCATTTCAATTATTGCATTGGATCCTTGCACATTGTGAGCTATTTTTGCAAATGTCACTTTAAGCCCAATAGATCGTCGACACCAAAATATGGTAGAATTGGCCAAGTCTCCAAGGGAATGGATTGAAGCATAAGGTAGATAATAAAACTAACTAGGTGTATAATCTCTTAAGCTTCTTGGAAAAAAAATTGTAAGCAATATTTCATCATAAAAGTAGTCTAAAAAAGTTTCTTTGAAATAATGTAGACGAGAATGGATTTCCCCTACCATCACACATTACAAAACTAAGGGTCATAAATCTTGTCGGCCAAAGATAAGTTAGTATGTCATATGCTAATAGCTTATGTGGTAACTCACTTATATTAGATCCTTTTTGGGAGACTTTTGTAAATCATTAGTAGGGGTTTTCAAATCTTTCAATTTACATATAATGGTTTCCAATTGATGGGAAAGGTTAGGTGGCATACGAGTAACAAATGGTATATTAGAAAAAGTAGGAGTGGTATACACAATTGGAATGTATAGTCAAACATGAGAGTGTAAATGGGTTGAGACATATGGTTGGTATGACTAGAACTAAGTATGCGAATGAAAGGTGTGTTTATGGATGTGGTAGGTAAGGGTTTAACAACATGAGGGATGGAGAAAGAATTAGCACGAGCCTTATAAATGAGAGAGGAATGAACATAGAAATCAAGAATAAATGGGATCTCAAAGGAAAACTAGGAGATGGTGAGTTGTGTGTAGCATATAAGGTTTGGGATAAGGGTTAAGAGCTCATATGAAAACTATGAATAGGATGGTTAGAACTCAAGGGTTGAGAAAGAGATGAGGAAATATGGCCCACCATATGAGGATCTAGCATACACTTCATTGTTTTTCCTATAACATTAAGTGTGTCCATGACATGTTTAACAATATATGTATTTTGATAAGAACATCAACATAAAATCAAGTGGGCATATCATCATCTATGGTAGTTGATTGATGATCTAGCAAGAATTTCAACTTATCAATTCCATTTTATTTTCCTTTTGATTTTCAACGCTTTCAATGAATGCATCATGATCATAAAATTGCTCTTCATTATCCAACATATGATCATCATATGAAATAGAAGGAATAAAGGTAGTCATGGTAGAAGGATTAGGGTTTAATCTAACACTTCTTTGAAGACAACCTAAGGGTGTATGGAGCTTGTTAGGCATGCAAAATTAAACACAATAGCTTGACAAATAATAAATGCACACAATTGCCAACTTGACAAAAGAAAAATAGAAAAATTTCCACCCTAAAGAATAGGCATGAAAATTTTGAATTCGCCAAAATATAGGGGAATTTAAAGTAATTCTATAATAAAAGAATGTAAGGATAAAACCCTAAAATCCTAGAAAGCAATCAAGAGAATGATAGATATAAAAATATATTTGAATAATTGAGACTAATAATATGAAAATATCAAGAGTTTTTAAGGATTTTATTTGTTATTCATTGTGCTATGTTTTTTTACCACTTTGACCAAATGAGATGTTGCAACAAAGAACTAGAAACTAGAATCTTTAAGTACTGGATAATTGACAAGGGATTTGAGAGATGATTTGAAAATTTTGATGCCTTAGACTAGGTCATGCTATGGTTTAGCCTTAGGACACTTTGCTCCCATGTGGATCTATCCACTTATGAATTTCGCCTTTAAGATATATAGCACACATTTACTTGTGCTTGTACATGTATTTGAGAAATTGACGATTTTGAAAAGAACCTTTGGAACCTTTATAGATAGATAGCAAGCCATATAATTGATATAACAAATTTAGAAACATACTAAACAAAACATGTGACTAAAGATAACATTAACACTAAAAGTAATGAAATATTACAATTTTGAATGATTAATATTTTTAATATCAACTCAAAAAACAATTTTTAAAAATACAAATCCTATACACATTACTCAAAACTGAGGTTCATGATTGAGGATACACTTTTTATCTCCGGGTAATAATCTTGTCCTTCCCTGAAATGATGAGGATACCGAGATGGCTTAGGCGGAAAAATGGGTGTGTTAGAAATGGGACGGGTGAGGTGTAGCTTGCAGTGAGTTAGTTGGGAAGTTGACAGAACACAAAATGGAGCGTTTGGTGAAAGGTGTTAGAGCAGCCACTGTTGCAGTTGCACTCTACTCTACTCTACTCCGCCACAAACAGAATATTGCTTTGCTCACGCCGCTGATTATGATAGTGTGTTGCACTTACCGCTTGCGGTTGCAACTCCGCTTCACCAACTTTTTTCTTTTCTTTTTGTTTTCTAACTGGGAAGAAATTATCTGTTTCTCATTCTTCGCCGTTTGTTTATATTTAGAATGTATACACACTCTTCAACTGAATTGAGGTAGAGTTAAGTTCGCATCTTGCCTGGACAGCTGTCTGATGTATTGACTGGCGGTGCCGCTTTAATTTGATTTACAGTAGATCTGGGCAGGGGATACTTTCGTTACAAGTTGTAGATGACATGTTTGCTGTATGTAAATTCATGGATTCAGAGAATGTAAAGACCAGCGAGATGCCTGTGGAAAAAGAGCGGCGGCTCTCTGTTTTTGAGAATGGAAGTATTGGCGGTGTGCACGACCATGCAATTGCTCTGCAAAACGGAAAATTCAGTAACAAAGCGGAGATTGGAGGAGGAGAAAATTTGAGGCACTTCTGCAAGATTTGTGAGCGGCGTTTCGCATGCGGAAGGGCTCTTGGTGGGCATATGAGAATTCATGGCGACAGTGACAAATCAAATCCGAGGGTACGCCTAATTAGTACAGAGGCCGACATGAATAGGTGGTGTGAAGGTCCAGTTGAGAATGGGACAGATCCGTCTCCCGATAAAAAGAGGACAAGTGACCTGGCATATGCTCTGCGTACGAATCGTAAGCGGAGTTGGGTGTTGACGGAGCAAAGTGGGGCTTTTCTCACCGGGATGCTTGAGGATGGTCGACCGACATTACTAGTTACCAGTTCACGGGCCTGTGACGAGTGTGGAAAGGAATTCTCCTCGTGGAAGGCCCTGCTCGCACACATGAAATGCAGCCATTCTGGCAATCCAGAACAAATCTTGGACGCGGAGAGCGGCAATGGGGTTGCACAGATTCACCTGCGACCGGCGGCGAAAGGCAAGCGCTCGAAGCGACTGAGATGCTCAGATGACTGTCATTCCCCAGCCGCACCTGGCACCCAATACAACGAGGAGGAAGACATGGCCAATTGCCTGGTAATGCTTGCCATGGCAGGAAAAAGCAGCTCGTCGGAGAAATCCACAGAGGTAATTCAAGCGAAAAACAAATTCCTAGATGATAGTGATAAGATTGATAGAACTGGTAAGAAGTACGAGTGTAGGACATGTCAGAGAGTTTTTTCTTCGTTTCAAGCGCTGGGAGGGCACAGAGCAAGCAACCACCACTACAACTGCTCTGCCCCTTCTAAAATTGGAAACGACAGCAGCTGTTCCGAAGAGGAAATCGTCACCGGGGATGAGGGTCTCTTCACAGCAGAGGCCTACTCTCTTGTTCTCCCTGGGAAGAAAAAATGGGACCAAGAAGTAAAGAATGAATCTGCTGGAAAGGCAAGGCTCCATCAATGCTCAATTTGCGAGAGGAAGTTCTCATCTGGACAAGCTCTGGGTGGTCACAAGAGGTGCCATCGGACAACCAGTCCTGCAATGGTTCATTGCTCTCAACTGCAGGAAAGTGTTGAACAAGAGAAGACATCCTTACTACCCCATTATAGAGGTCAGTTGATAGATCTAAACCTGCCTGCTCCTTGTCATGATGATCAATATGAAGCAGAGCATAGCGACAAAGCTGATGCGCCCATTCCCAGTAATCTGGTAAACAATTTTTTCTCTGAGATTAATTGCGGTAAATACCTTTTTCCTTTCTACAGCCAACCATGGCGGAGTCACAACAACCTAAAGGATAGGTTCTTTTCCTTGCCTGAGCAAACACAAACCCACGTGAATGTTGTTGTAGGTCCAGAAGATGAGGCAGATAGTATAAAAAGAGGATTTGGTTAATGGCCAGGATCTTCTCTTCCATTAAAGTTCCACAGCATGATGTTTTCTTAGAAAAGAAATCTGGTTGTTTCTGCCTCAGTTATGAGCATTTTCTGGCTCCCATGCTCAGGTACACCAGCAGCATTCCAAGATTATAACTGCAACCTCATGATTTTGTTTCAGCATACAGGGAAATTGAAGTTGGCAGCTAAGCTATGAACAATGGACATGAAATCCATATCTGGCATATACCCTGCAACTTGCTTCCCTGCTTTTCAGTAGAGATTAGGGGAAAACAGTAAAACTGCGGTGGAAAGTCTCAGTAGATTTACAAGTGATAGGAATTGGTTCAACAGCTCATGTAATTGAAATTTTTATTGCTCTAAATATGGTTTTGAAGGAGCCCATTTCTTCAATATCATGAGATAATGAAGTGAAATAAAACAATATAGTAGCTAAGAGAAGTGTACGTTTCAAGGCAAACTTTACTGAGAAAAATCTTTTGAGCAAAAGGCCCTTTCTAATTATGTCTGAGTATTACCTTACAATTTCTATCATATTCTTAATTAAATTTTCTGGTCAATCAAAATGAAACCCTAAAATTTATAGGAATTGATTCAATGTATGATGATGTTTTAAGAGTGTAATTAGTTGAAGTGTTTGGTTGTAATTAGTTAATGAATGTTTTCTACAAATTTTTAAGTTTAAAACTGTTACATTCTATTTCAGAAAAGTTGTTTTGTGAAAATATTATTCAATTATCCAAATTATTTTACTTTATGAAAAAATTATTCCCCTCCAAATAACAAATCATTTTCAATTGATTAAACACATATTCTCTATTAACAAACCTATTACATCTCTTACCAATACAAATACTAATTATAAAATATTATATAAAAAAACCTTAAACAAACCATGAATTATAACTTTCTTAAATTTAAAAAACTCACTGAAAACAACATACCAATACCAACTAATTACTTTGAACTGTGGGCAGTATTCTTCCTCTTTTGACCCGGGTCGTTAATCCTTGTCATGAAGTTGACATCCTCTCTACCGAATCACCTAAATTCTATAAAGAAGAAGATAGGTTAGAAAAGAGTTGGCAGGTTTTAACAGCTGATATTGTTGATGTGTAAACACTCACTTTTGAAATGGGCTCTTCCCACCAACACCCTGTTATTTTAGAGCACACATCAATTCTTTAAGCCTCCCACACAATCGTACTGCATATGGCAGCTTACCAAATTTTGGAGGATTTTACCTGATATTTTGGAGGCTTTTAGCTTTAAACAACAATTGATTTACCATTAAACAGCAACTAAAACTTGTTTTCCGATGACTCAAAGTTGTTTGTACGCATGGAACTTGTTTCAAGCTCAAATCTCACAC